>JAYJMB010017175.1:3366-43868 GCA_036873735.1 Pouteria campechiana
ATAAATATTTTTCATAAAAAATTAAATGCGCCACTAAATTTCAATCAAAATTGTAGTAAATAGATACGATTGAAAATTTTGTTTTGGATTGAAATGATTTTACACACTATTGTTAAACGAATAAAAGTAAGCACAATGCCTCAGATTCCCACGTACAAGCTACTCTTCATTTTCTCATGTACGCCCGTCTTCTCGGGGAGAGTGGGCCCATGCAAGAATTTCGCACGAACAACGACCGAGGCAGTACGGGCGTCGTATGGATAAAACCAATCCCCGCCTCACGCTTTCGGCTTCTGGGTCTGCAGTGTGCATGCAAGCTGGGATTCGCGGGCATCATTCGAGGAAGAAGAAATGCTTTGCTCGTGCCACCCTGGCATGCATGTATTCGCGGCACATTTGAGCTGTACACGATGCATTCCGGGCTGGCCCGAACCTCAAACATCCACTCAGCGTCGGCAATCTCGACATCGTACGATCGTTTAAACGCGGCCCACCGGACGCACGGCTCGGATGCGTCGCGTGCTTTAGCTAATGATTGCGGTTCAGAAGCCTATCCGGTTCGTCACAGTGGCGTCAAGCTGACGCTGTTAAAATAATCAGCGACTGTTGCGGGCGTCCCTTTCAGCAGAAAGGCGTTGTGTTGGGGCCTCTTTCTGACTTTCAGCTCGCTTGCCGCGTGGGCCTACAAGCTGGCCGGTGGTCTTCGACGTGGGCCGTCTCTAGGCGTGTTTGGATGGAGATTGAAAATGAAGGTCTTGATAAGACTGGAGATATTCACGCCCTACAACGAATAAAATTAAAGCACAGAACGTAGACGCGATGGCTTTCTCCTGCGTGTTTATAACAGTTGGGCCTCTAGAGTCTTCTTGACAAAGAATCCTCATATCTTTTTAGTAATGAAACGGATGTAGTGCGGAGTGTATTGAAATGTAGATGTAGTGTAATAAGGACTACACAGCCTGCTACACACTTGCATAGTGAATCCAAACACACCAGAAAAAAGGTCTTCCCACTAAGATCCTGTAATCTTATTATGCAGAGAAGAAATTCTCGTGACCCATTATTTTGGAATCATCTAAAGAAATTCTTTGTAATTCATTATTCTGATTGGAAGAGTTTCGGATTGGACTTATTCCTGTCGTTTTCTACATAAAATCTTTTTGCTAATGGTTCTAGCAAAATTATCTATTTCATAACGGTGCAACAGAAACTGCTGAAACATCACACTGTTCAACGTAGGCTTGCAAGGAAATCCCCACGGAGGGCCTGCTCAAAACAAGCCCACATGGAAAGGCGGGCTTAAATTGATATCTAGCCCAAGGCCTTCTCGACTCGACTCATTCCTGATTCGACTGAGACGAGCCGATCCGAGTCAGACTACGAGCTTCGATATCCATCCGACGGTCGGGTTGGCTGCCTGGCTGCTGTAGTGAAGTGGGCGAGGGACGACATGCTTGCCGCCCTGGACTTCCCTTCAACTCCGCTTCTCTCCTCCTTCCAAATTCAAACTCACCACCACCACCTCTCCATGCGCCTTCTCTCTCTCTCTCCCACCTCTTTTAGGGTTTTCACCGCGCTTGCACTCTCCTTCCGCCGCACTCCCCTCAAGACCCCACCGCCACCTCCATCTTATCCTCCTCAATTCTCACTCACCTCATTCCTTGGAAGAACCCATCTTCATCTATTCGCCGCCTCGCAATCCCTCTCGGCGGGTCCTGTCGTTGAGCATTTGGAGCCTAGCAAGGACGGAGAGGAGCTTCGGCCGTCGGACCATTCTTTGTCCTTGGACAATGCCACCAAGGACTTGAAATCGCTCCCTTCGGTTTCGATTGAAGTGAAGGAGCTTCAAGATGTGCCAGAGCAGTGGAAGAGGGCGAGGCTTGCTTGGCTGTGCAAGGAGCTGCCCGCGCACAAGCCCGCAACTGTTGTTAGAATCCTCAACGGCCAGCGGAAGTGGATGAGGCAGGACGATGCCACGTATGTTATTGTTCATTGCATGCGCATTCGGGAGAACGAGACTAGTTTTAAGGTCGGTGATTCCAAGTTCTCTCCCTGCTCTCAATTCGCGTTTTATGTTCTTTTATCTGTTTGTTTCTTCTTCTAAGTGCTTTTTTTTTTTTTTTTGATAAATTGTGTCGAAAACCATGCACTTGGAGAAAGTGATGATGATGTGAACCAACTGGCAAAGTAAAATTTGTCAATTTGGAACCTTTTTCCTCATAAATTTCGCTGCAAAATCTAATCTTTTCTGGTTCATGATTAATGAAACTCCATGGAATTAGATATTTTGAAACGTCATTGGTATTAAAAGATGATTAGATGCAAGCAATGTGCCAGAAGCCCCTAGACACTGAAGATGGTTGCACACCCCCATATTATAACGGCAAATCCACAGCGTCCTCCTTTTTGGCAACGCCTTGCTGATATTCAGGGCGCTGTTCCTGCCTCGTGAGCTCTGGCATCTTTGGTCTCAGATTACCCTTTCCATGGTTTGCCTTTCCTGCAACAAAAACATGAGGCTTAGCGTTGGTTCTAATTCCAATTACTCAGAATGAACTGGATGGTTGCGATACATGTTGGGCAACCAAGTTTTGATTAAGCGTAGGTCACCCTTTATGCACTTTGACTCTTCTCACTCCATTCTAGGTTGCCCTTCATGCATGCTGCCACCTGTGCACTATGCTGTCGGGCACGGGTTTAGCTCTTGTAACAAATTTTGTTAAACTAAACTACATTCCAGTTACCCTATACTGGAGAAACACATCAAGTTAGGCAATAAAATCACCATGGTTACTTGGTGTTCAAAATAAGAAAAGTTAGCCCTTCACTTCAGCACAGGAAACATGGCAGTTAAGGATCTTGTAGATTGTTGAATGCATTGTGGATCCTAGCATTGTTTTGTGTTTGTTACTCTAACCTGTCTGTGAAAGCATTTTTGTTTTTCTATGGTACTTGTGAAGTTCTTTTTTGGTTTGTTGTAGCAGTTTTAATAATCAGAATTTGCACCATTTAATTTCAGGTCTATAAATGGATGATTCAGCAGCACTGGTTTCAATTCGATTTTGCTCTTGCAACCAAGCTAGCTGATTACCTTGGCAAGGATCGGAAATTCTCCAAATGCAAAGAGATATTTGAACAAATAATTAACCAAGGTCATGTGCCTAGTGAATCTACATTTCATATCCTGACTGTTGCATATCTCAGTGCACCAATTCAAGGCTGCTTGGAGGAAGCATGTACCATATACAATCGAATGATTCAGTTAGGAGGCTACAGTCCTCGCCTTAGCTTACATAATTCTCTTTTTAGGGCACTTGTTAGTAAACCAGGAGGTTCCTCAAAATCCTATTTGAAGCAGGCAGAATTCATTTTCCATAATCTGGTGACATCTGGACTTGAAGTACACAAAGAAGTTTATGCTGGCCTCATTTGGCTTTACAGCTATCAAGATGTTGTGGATATGGTGAGGATTGCAGATCTGAGAGAAGAGATGCGCTGCAAAGGAATTGAAGAAGGCAAGGATGTGCTAGTCTCCATAATGAGAGCTTGTGCCAAGGAAGGGAATGTGGAAGAAGCAGAAAGAACCTGGATTAAAATCCTAGAGTCTGGCTGTGGCCTGCCTTCTCAAGCATTTGTTCATCGGCTGGAAGTTTATGCGAAGACTGGACAACCGATGAAATCATTAGGGGTATTCAGGGAAATGCAGGACCTAGTTGCATCCACTAGTGTTATTGCATATCATAAAATAATTGAGGTGATGTCAAAAGCCCATGAGATGGAAAATGCTGAGACTCTCCTCAGAGAGTTTATAGATAGTGGGTTGAAACCTCTTTTGCCTGCCTTTGTTGATATAATGACCATGTACTCTGATATGGGCCTACATGATGAGGTGGAATCTGCATTTTCTACATGCCTTTCCAAATGTCGTCCTAATCGAACTATTTACAATATTTACTTGGATTCTCTAGTAAGAAATGGTAAGCTTGGGAAGGCTGAGGAGACTTTAAATGAAATGCAAACAAATACAGCAGTTAGTGTTAACAGCAGATCATGCAACATCATTTTAGGAGGATACCTTGCTTCTGGTGAGTTTGTTAAGGCTGAAAAGGTTTATGATGTGATGTGCCAGAAGAAATTTGATGTTGATCCTCCATTGATGGAAAAAATTGAGTATGTTCTCAGCCTTAATAGAAAGGTTGTGAAAAAGCCAATAAGCCTGAAACTTGACAAAGAACAGCGTGAAATTCTGATTGGCCTTCTGTTAGGTGGTATAAGTATAGATTCAGACGAAGAGCGAAGGAATCATGTAATCCATTTTCAGTTTGATGAAAATTCTGATGTCCATCGACTTTTGAAGAAGCACATACATGACAGCTACTACGAGTGGTTAAATTCTGCTAGCAGGTTAACCAGTGGAGATGATGAGATACCATTTCGTTTTTCTACAATTACACACTCTTATTTTGGTTTTTTTGCTGACCAATTTTGGCCAAAAGGCCGCCCCATGGTTCCAAAGCTCATTCATCGGTGGTTGTCTGCACGTGTCTTAGCATACTGGTACATGTATTGTGGTCACAAAAGCTCTTCAGGGGATATTTTGCTCAAGTTGAAAGGTGCAAACCATGAAGATCTGGAAAGGATTGTAAGGACATTGAAAGCAAAATCTTTAGAATGCAGGGTTAAGAGAAAGGGGAAAGTGTCTTGGATTGCCTTCCAAGGAAGCAATGCTCTATGGTTCTGGAAACTGACAGAACCCTATATTCTAGATGATTTGAAATATCTACTAAGCACAGATGGCGAAACACCAAAGAATGAAGCCTCTGATGATCAGTTTGTTGCCTTTGGCAATGAATCTGATTCCGATGAAGAGGCTTGAGGTTACAGTGGTGATGAAAATATCTTTGACCATGTTCAACACGACAGTGCACCAGATATCCAAGACTAAGCATTTTCCAAACATACAAGTGAAGTGTATGCTTACCAAAAAGATGCCTTCCGCAAACACCCCCCCACCCCCACCCCTCTTTTTCCTTGACCTTGATGTTAGAATGGCAATTTTATATATAACAACAGAATTTCATTACTGGTTTGAAAGCTGCTTCCATGTTTGGACATATGCTTCTTTTCTTAGTCATAGGTTTTAGCCACCTGTCAAAATTTTGCCTGTAATTGTAATTTATTTAGTACCATTTTGTTGTATTTCCATTGGAGTTTATATATATTTTTCAAAGGAGTATTATCTTGTTAGATATGCTTAGAATCTTTAAAACAACATATTTATCAAACAGACCCTCCTGCTTGGGTTATGAAGGCCTTGATATTTGAATGGCAGTTTTCTACATAACAACAGAGTTTCATCACAGTAGGGGTTATGAAGGCCTTGATATTAGAATGACAGTTTTCTATATAACAATAGAGTTTCAATATGAAGGCCTTGTATTTCTATTGGAGTTTATATTTATTTTTTTCAAAGGAGTATTATCCTTTTAGATTTGCTTGGAATCTTTATTACAACATGTTTATCAAACAGACCCCTCATGCTTGGGTTATGAAGGCCTTAATATTAGGATGGCAGTTTTCTATATGACAAGAGAGTTTCATTGATGGTTTAATAGTTGCTTCCATGGCTGGACATATGCTACTTTTCGTTGTCATAGGTTTTAGCCATCTGTTAAATTCTTTCCTGTACTTAAAGAGGCCAGCATTGATTTGCACATGCTGTGTCCATCAATTCAATTTGGACGGTATAACTGGCTTTCTTATTTGCTTGGACTTTAATGCAATTCACTTGCACTTTCTTTTCTCTGGAGTAAAAAAACTGTTTATTATGAATATTTTAGAAAGAAGATGAATGGCCTTCTCTTGTGTAGTCAGGGCATGTTGGTGTTGTGCTAAAGAATGGAAATGAGAGAAGTTTTACAGTTGAAAATGATAAACATGCCCCAAAGCATGGGTTAAAATGAAAATTGCAATAATTGCTTTCCAAATAATGGTATTATTGTCATCTCACAGTGTTTAGTTTGCATATTTCTCTTCCTTCTGCAGCCACAATAGAAACACAGACTAAGGTAGTTATAGTTGTCTATCTTTAGTATTTCGCTGCTGCCAATGTGTTATTTTGTAGGAATTTGTATTACATTTGCTTTTGTGCTGTCTTAAGTTTGCCCAGTTCTACATTTTTCTGATGCCAGCCATGAGAAATATTTCCATGTTTTCGATCTTCATAGTGGAAACATGTCAACTCAAAAGGCAGTGAACCAAATATTTCCTACTTTATCAGTATTTAAGGCAGCTGTTAAGAAATATTTTCCAACATGTGGTGAAAATAGCATCCTTAGTATCTATGTCCAATTATTGGGAGAGAGGGAAAAAAGGTGCTTCAAGTGTCAATGTTTAGTTGGATTAGAAAATATTTCCTTATCTAATTATTAGGTATTATATGGGTCACAAAGCTAGGTTCCTCACCCAAAATGAGTACTCATTTGGATTCCCCTCTAAGCCACTCCTTATAACCTAGTCTTGCCAACATACAGTTAACGTGGGACTTGTTCAGCTTGTGACATTTTTCGTCATTCAATCCTTAAAAGGCCCTCATTAAGAGGATCCCTATAGATGATGCCCTCCACACGATAGTGCAACTCATCAGCAGCAATCCTATGCTTCTTGTGGGCTTGGGTGCACCCCTTTGTGTGGAACTTGTGTACATCACTCATATGCTAGTGCCCTTGAGATGACTTTGATGCCAAAATGAGTAGTTATTTGGATTTCCCTAAGCCATCCCATGTAGCCCAAGAGGCTCCCTAGCACATAACTGATGTGAGACTTGTGCAGCTTTCAACAATTGCACAAAGTTTTCATTATTGAGAGCTGATTGTTGAAGGGAAACCGCATGAAACAGTAGAGTTTGATGCTACAAAAGATATTATTGCTTATTCTCGTCTTCTTCTTTTTCTTAAATCCTTCATTTTCTATGGTTGCAAGTCTTTGTTTGGTGAGGCTGATGCATTCATCATGGTGCATTGGCTACATGTGCAGAATTTCCATTTCTCTATCTGCTGTTCAATCTAGACAACTGAAAATGGTTTGAATGCAGAATGGATTCCAATTCAATTCTATGATCTGATGTTTTCAATTTGTTGGATTACCCCCATGCAGAGGAAGTGTGTAAGGCCAGACTATTATTGATGGTTGTATTTTTACCCTTAAAGTGAACTCAGCCTTTTGATATTCGCCATGTTGCAATTCCGTGCCATGGGAATTTTTCTACTAATAAAAATTTGTGGCTCATCAACTGTAGGTTCTGAGGGATTGATGCTTGATGCACTTGCCTTGGCTGCCTGCCTGAAAACGTATGTGAGAATCTAAGAGCAGCTATTTCATGCACAAAAGCTAATGGTTAGGACTATTTTTAGCTTGTCCCTCCTAGAACCTTGCGTGTGGGGCTTGCACTGAGTTAAAGTGCTTCATATTTTGGGCAATCTATGGAGATTGGAGTATTGGATCTAAAATAGTGAGGAAGGAAAATCTTAGAACCAGGTCCTTTGCCCATACTGCAATTTTGAAAAACCATCTGATTTCATCCGACTTTTCTTTTAGAACAATGTGCTTATGGGTCTCTGAACTTCCATCTCAATTCTCTCTGACTTTCATTCTCTATTAGTAGGGCTAATTTAACACACGATAATATAAAATACCTGGGGAGTGTTTGTACTTGGTGTGTTCTTTGGCATGTGCAGTCTCAATTTATTCCATCTGGATTTTCTTTCAGTTTTCTTTGTTCATAAAATGTGATTTCATGAAACCAATTGTTTTTATTAGCATGGGCTTACACATGTCCGTAGGATTGGTCCGCATGCCCAGGGGGTGGGCTTTGCACTACATATTTTATACACAAAATTCAGTAGGATATTTCAGGCAACAGCGTATGAGTTGTACCTGAAATTTTGAAAATTTCAACCAAAGGAGGTGTTTTCTTCACCAATGAAAAAGAGGCAGGCACAGCCCTCATTTGGAAATAAATGTTAATGGTAATTGGCTAACAAAGAATCAAGCATCTAGGGATCAGATGAAATTGAAGATCATTGCTTGGAGATGACACCCAGGTACTGCAAGATCTTTGCTCCCTTTCTTTCTTCCTTGCAAATGGATGATAGGTTCTTACGACTTCATGTTTATCTTGAAACTGCAAAGATGCTTCTCTCTCTCTCTCTCATGCGCATTGAACTATTCAGCCTTCACTTAAATTGGATCAGCAGTATTTCATAGATAACCTTGCCATTTATTACAGGTCATGGTATGGGCTCAACCCAACTTTCTGTAACAAGTGCTCAGCAGGAAGGACTTCAGTGCGAGAGAACCACTTTGATATGTGGCCGCGTGACTGTTAAATACATCAAATAACTCACAGGTGTTGACCTGGCAGCTAGGTTTGCTTGCACTGGAAACAGTATTCAAGTCGTGAAGAGTGTAAATTTCATTGCTTCTTGTTATTATGTACTATTTATTGTATTTAATGCACACCATAGCTCTCTCCTTGTAAATGGATGACTTGTATGCATCCAGCTCTTCCAAGGGCAATGAGAGATGGCAGTAACAGTCTACTGACTGGATTCTAGATGACAAAGTTCAAAATCTTAAAAGAAGTCAAAATGAGAGTTAAATGAATTTTTAGTATCTTTAGTTCAGTTTTGTCAAATTCATGAGATCAAGAGAGAACCATTTTCTGGGTTGAGTTTTGAGTGGTTTATTTTTGTGAAAAAACTGCATTTCAAGCTAGGTTTCATCTCCACTCTTCCTCAATAACCTGCCAAGGTTGAATTCAGAAGTCATTTAACATTGCTTGTTCCAGGTTTGGGCCATTCAGAGCTCTCTCCCAGTGTTGTTCTATGTGCTCTTGCAAAGTTGTTTTTAGGAGGGTGAAAATTATTCAGTCGTTCTGTTCACCACATCTTCCTTTATCAGCTCACATGATAAGCTATGTGAATCCTCCAAATCATGTGCTGCCTTCAAATGAATAAATTCAGAAATGTTCAATGGCTGATATCCAGCTAACAGGGCACATTCAGATGATCAAGGTTGTATTTATTGTAATTGGCCAAGTTGAGGCGGTCTTTTGTTGGCCTTCAATTTTATATCTCTGAGAATGAGGGAACGTTTCTCGTTTATAGAATACCGTTCATGTTGGGTGCATATTTTATTAAGTCTATTAAGCGATTTCGCCTCATTTTTCATAAATCATAACTTGAACATCATGAGTGGTGATACTCTACACGAAAAATGATTATGTCAATAGCAGATAAAAATGATTTAGGAAGGTGATAGGAACTCAATTTCAGCCGTTCGCGAGCAGACGATTAATCTTCCCACGATTTGGGCGACCTAAGTTTGGTTTCATTTTCTTATCTTGAACATGTTTTTTCGGCAGATCCCCTGAACATAAAGTAATGTAGAAATTTTGAATTCATGAACTCGACACATCCAAACCTCAACGTTGCCACCAGAGGCCCATTTCAAATATAAAAAATGTCATCATCTGATACGTAATGGGACGAATGATTGCCGTCCACTTTAGGGATAATATAAATTTCTACAAAGCTTTGTTTGGTTAATTTGATGTAAAAGAGGTAAAAAAAAAATGTAATGCAAAAGATATGTAAAAGAAAAACAAAATAATGATGTCAGTCAATTAATGAAATAACAAAATAAATGGAAAATTAAAATAAAATCCTCATGGGAACTAATTGCATTCCAGCACTTTGAATGATATATGGATGTGGTCCAGCAATAAGTAGCCTAACTGTATTTTCATCCCTGGGCATGCCTCGTGCAGGTTAAAAAAAAAAAAAAGGCCGTGCAGCGAGCGATCACAAGATAACAACGACACAAGTACAAAAGTAGATGTCAGGTGGCACTTATGGTCCTCAGCTGCTTTCTATATGTATGTTTATCTATGTGAGAGTTTGCATGACATACCTTCACAGAACATACATGTTAGGCATAAACATCCTCCAATCTTCTACGGGACTGTCAACGTCCATATATTCCAACAGAATAAAATGAAAGATTTTCAAAAAGCAAATTTAAAATGTGATTAATTTGGATGCATTAGGAAGGAAGTGTATAGCAATAAACTTTCTTTTATTTTTTTTTAGATTAAACTAATATTTTAACTATCATAAAAATTATTTTTTCTTATTATTATCTATATTTTTAATAATTTCTTTTAATTTTTGTATTAAAAAGTTTATATTATTGATGTAATTACAAGTGACACTTTTCTAATACACTTTCTTCTGTCGACATTCCCTTCTTAATACATTTTATCCAAATAGATCTTAAATAAAAGAACCGGTAGTTTTTAACCTCATTATCTTCTATTTTCCCCGGCTTCATTTTAACTTGAATAGCCACTTGAATGCATTTGTGGAGTCTCTAGACTTCCAGCTCTTTTGATGACAGAAACACGAGAATTAACCCAAGGGTCACCTAATGGGAGGATATGGAATCAACTATTATGGAAGCTTCGATACTATCATATAAATATAAGATTAACAAACATAGATTAAAGACATAAATAATCACACCTAAGAGATGCAAAATTTATGTGAAAAATTCTTTGACTTAGAAGAAAAATAGCATGTAAGAGATAATTAGTCCATAATTAAATATAGGTCACATAAATATATCTGAAATGTCTTAGAGGCCATTCCTAATTAATTAACACACTTTCATAACTCCTATTTCCTTTTCAGTAAACCCCTAGAATCTATAGGATGATTACTCCACTCAACCCTAGAATTTTGGCTGAATCCCTAAATGAAACTCTATTATATAGCATTTCTACTAAGTTTTTAGACTTGAACTCACTCAGGCCCATTATATGTAGAGAGAGAGACCCATTAGATCTTTTAAAATACAAGACACACAAATCAATACTAATCTCACTGCTGCAGGGACAAAAATAAACTAAAGAGTGCTGAGAAGAAGACACAAACTTAACAATAAAAAAAAGCATTGGGTTATAAAGTTCCCAAAAAACCCCATCTACCTAAGATTTTTTGGTTTCTATTCTAACAACCAATCATAACAAACTTTCATTACACATGAAACTACATATGCACTCCATTGCGTGCACACGGCCTTTTATTAGCTAACACAAAATGGAATTTTTTCAACCCTGTATCTAAGACCTGTAAAGCGGACAAACAGCCATCAAACATAAATCCTAGTTACTGAACCTGTTAGCTAGCTTGATAGTCAGTCTATACACCAGTCAATCCCACAGAGAATTTTGGCGCACATCTTCCACTTCACTAATTTCATCAAATGCAAAACGAGGGGGTGGTAGCAACAGTGCTTCCGCCAACTCATTCCACATCTTCGGCGATTCCAGCGACGGGAGCTCCTCCAGCTGACTTGCAAGAGTCCCAGCCACCAACTGCTGGTTGTTCTCACCAGCAGCCAGTGAAATAACATCTGGATTCCTCATACGTGAGACAGTTCTCATCACCGCCGATCTGATATCTTCTGGGTTGGAGCATGCAGGCTGTGGCAGCTGGTCTGCGAACTCGGGGAAGTTGAGCCGAGCGTTGCGGCCTCTCAGGTGCAGCGCAGCAACGTCGTAGGCAGTGGCAGCCATCTCCGGCTTCTCGAAGCTCCCCAGCCATATCCTTGACTTCTTCCCGGGCTCACGAATCTCCGACACCCACTTCCCCCACTTCCTCTTCCGGACGCCACGGTATTTCTGGGTCTCAACCGGCGTCGTCCCAGCTATATGTTCACCAATGTGACACCCCTCCATATCTAAAACTCTTTTCGTGTGTGTCTGAGGTCTTTTTAGATGGAATTTTCATTTAGGGTGTGTGCCATTGGAGCAGGGTTTATATATAGCAGGTGCCGTGCATTGGAGGAGGAAGGAGGAAGGAGGGTTCGAGGCAGCGACGCGAGTGAAGCCTACATGCGCGAAACAGAGATACGTGTTGTGATTACACTCTTTTACACTGCCATAGGTCGTGGACAAAGCGGGGGTTGCTATTTTAAGCTGGGGGTGCGGGAGCGTTACAGAAACAGCTGGATTTGGATGGGATGGGGCTTTCTTGTTGCTACAGCAACAGCCTTCCTCCTGGGACGGTGGAACGTTTAAAGTCTAAGCGCTTATATCGGGTTTCCGCGTCTACCGGCGATAGCCGGTTCACTAGCAGCACTGGCTGCAGCAGAGATCGCTCCTTTTAATGAAGACCGTCTATGGGGTTAATACACTGGCGCTTGGGTTGTATCGGAAAACAAGACGAAGCAGGGGTTGTGTGAGAATCGATAAGGCCTAGCCTTCCTCCGCCCACTGGATTTCTGAAAGCTGGTCTCGAAAAGCGTGAGGCAGGGGACCTGGTCAAGCCCCGTAGACTCTGCGACGGAATCCACCGTCTCGCTCCTTGACTTCGTTGTTTTGTACCGGAGTGACAGTGGAGCGGCATTCAATTGCTGAATTGCAACAGCATCATGATATAATGGACTGCTTGAACATGTGTCACGGTACCTGCAAGTTATCTTGAAACACTGTAAAGAGCTGTTCGGTGGAATGGATGAAGTGATATGTGCTTTCTCGTATTACTATTATTTATTATTATTATTTGTTTATTTATTTATTTTAACTTTATTTACTTTATAGTTAATATCATCCTACATTTTTTATTTTATTTCATCACATGAAAAAATCCTTAAATATATTTAATATTTTTCAAAATATACAAATATTTCTGGAGTTAGAGATAAAATATGTAGGTACATTACCAATTCTTTAGTCTCATTACATCAATATTGAATATTGAGATATAGTGCTGTTGATATGGTATATTTAGGGGTTTATGATATGCAATCTTGCTACTTTAATCATTGAGGTTTGGCAAGTGCATATGTATAAAGAAGAAAGCCTTTGGCACCTTAAAAGGAGTATTCGAGGAAACAAGAAGTTTCTTAATTCTCTGATTTGGTTTTGCTTGACCCACATAGTTTACAAATTGACCGCCTGTTTATGTAAAATAACACAGATAAGACAAGGGGTGCAACCTGGTTAGGTTGACCTGACCCTACACAACCCAACATTTTAGGGTTTGGGTTCATTAGCTTTGATATTAGGTTTTGAATTTGTGTTGGTTCAATCCAAATTCTAATTTGGATTAGGTTTGGCTTGATGACAACCTAATTTGAAATTCACCTAAATTATATATTATTAAATACAAAATTAAAAAATATACATTTTTTGTTTATCATAACCTATATTAAATTGTTCATTTTTTTTTGAAATTTCTTTTGCGAAGTGCAAATGACTCACCAATCTTATTTTGTTCCCATGATCCCCATCTCCCTTCTACAGATGTGTTTTTCTCTAGTTTATTTTATTTTTCTTGTTTCATCCTCATCTCCTTGTTCTTTTTTAAAATCCCTTTTCAAAGTCAAAACAAATTACAAACATTCGACCTTGTATGCTAAAGTTTTTAAAATTTTTTATTTTTATCCTTATCTCCTAAGTGTTTTAAAGCCCCAAATCAAAAGTGCTTAACAACATCGGTGCTATAATATGCAATCCTCTATCTCTCATATTCTCATCTCTTCTTTGTTTCTTCATTTTTTGAGGAAGTGAGCATTGAATTATAAATATTTAATCACACTAAATCAAGCAGTTCAAGATCCATTCACAATATACATTATTAAGAATTTTAATTTGAAATATTTAAGGCCTTTTAGTATTTGATTTAATGATTGAATATAGCCTGAATTTTACCTGAATTTGGCCTAAACTAGAATTATTGGGATAGGGTTAGGATTGAGGTTTCAAAATTAGGGTTAGATTAGGGTTAGGGTTAAGATTTTAGACCTTAGATTAGGATTAAGGTTGACTTGAACCCGAACCCAAATGACCCAAGTTACACCCCCAGCACATCTAATGATTCAAAAGCAAATTCCTGGCTAATGCAGCAGGAAGCATGGACTTGTTTGCTTATTATGGCTTTACGCTGCGCTGTGCTTCACTGGTTTAAACCATGTGCACCGGAGCTTCAAATACTGACATAATGTGAAACAGAGAAAGTTCTAATAAAAAGAGTTGGTTGGTGAACTTCATCAGGTATTTGAGGAAATATGCGGCTCCAACGCTGCTGCATAATTTGTTTGATGTGGGTAGTCTAGGTGGAGAGAAAATTGGAGTAAAAATTCTATGGTAGGCACTTTGATAGGCTGAAAGTAATATGAATTCTAACTGTTTGAGAGCGGACTCTTTCCCAGCCTCGGAGATGAGTTTATCTCCTCGATGCAAAAGGACTCTTGATACTGTGAAATTGTAAAACCCCGATCTGAAGTTCTTTGTTTTCCAAAACATGCTGATTTGTATTGAAAAACTGTGCGTTAGTTATATGAGCACCTTCTTCTCAAGAACCTGTCATTGATTACCACAGTTATGAGAGTGGGGTTACCTGGAATGGCCAGTGCTTCTGCTTTTAGTTCAGTGTTGGCAGATGATAAAAATTTCGCCTGTAAACTTTTTTTCTCATCTCTCCTTGCTCTAAACTGATCTGACTGGACCCCAACTGACTGGCCAAGTCCCCTCCCTTACCATCTTTAAGTAGTCACATTTTATGGAAAGGCAGAACCAAAATTTCAAACAGAGTACCCTTGAGCGGCGAGACTATTTGAGAATATGAAAGCCACACCCTCGATTGGCCTCTTATGCAGGCTTTGTAGGGGGTGGATGATCATCGGGAGTAATCTCGTGGTCAAAATCTGTTAATTAGCAGCTCTTTCGGTTACCTTGCCTCTTTGTGGATTGGGAGGCAGTTTGCTTTGTTTATTGGACAGTGATCCTTTCCCAATGCAAATGCGATCTTTATTCCTTGTTTTGCTCTTTGGGTGTTTGATTTGAGGAAAAAGAAGTGTAAAAGAAAAGAAAAAACAAAAACAATGTAAAAGAAGAGAGGATGATGCCAGTAATAAAGAGGTAATATCAGTTATAAAGTGAATAAAAATAAAATAACTAGGCTTCTTTGAAAAAAAAAAGATAGATAATAACAAGAAAACATAAAGAAAAATGTAATAACAAGAAAACATAAAAAAAAATGACTGTTACCCCTCTTTTCCCGTAAGGTTACACCTTTTTTACGACAAAACAAACACATCCTTAGTCAAAATTTCCATTTAATAAGAGTGAGCTGAGGTGGTATACTTCTTTCCCTTTTGTTTCGTTCTTTCTTCTTTTCTTTTTTGATATATCAATGTGGCATCTATAACTGAAGAGGAGAATCAGATTAAAGATACCAGGGGAAAAGAGCCAGAAAGCAAAAAAGCCTGTCCCAAGTAGAGCCTTAACAAAGGGTTAAAGTAGATAAAGAACCATTATATAAGAAACCATGTCAATGCAGATTGCAGAAGCTCACCAAGTATTTGTTAAAGATGAACTAGTAAACTTACAAAGCAGAGAAAATCATTCTCCATTGACCTCACAATACAACTAACAAATGATCCTATAGGGTCTCTGGTTTGCAAATAATAGCAAAGAACATGATCTTGGTCAAAGCATTTTCATTTTCTAATAAGAAAATCAAATTTACATCAAAGAGTGAAAGAAAATTAAGAGTTATGTGTCTGTTGAGAGTCTTACTTTAATCATCTCGTGGCTGACATGGCAAATAAGCTCAGCAGAGGATATATTTTGCTGTCTTCCAATACAAAACAGAGAAAAAAAATACATTGCTTGTAAAATTTCTGAATTTGTTGACCAATGTGAAAAATCCTGTTGCCACTGCAAACATGACAGGGCACTCAAGAAAAAGTCATACAATTTAACCCAATAAGGATTCTCAAATTTACTTCAAGGACCTGAATGGGAATGTAATCTGTCCTCAACAACACCATGAATTGAATACACACCAATGTACATCTTTAGCCATTACAATACAATCAAAGCAAGGCTGATTTCAAATCAATGAACTTCTGTGCTTCATCAACACGCCCGGCATGAGTAAGGAGGTCAATAATGAAAGAATAGTGCTGTTCAGTAGCCTTAACATTGTACCTTCCAGCCATTGAGTGGAATATCTTCAGTGCCTTCCCAACAAATCCAGCCCTACTACAAATGGATAGAACTACATCAAAAGTGAAATGGTTTGGATTGAAACCCTTTCGTTGCATTCTATCAAAGAGATCAAGTGCATCAAAATATTGACCATTATATCCATAAGCTTCAATAATTGCTGTCCAGGTCATTGATCCCTTGACTGAAATCTCATTGAACACCAACTTTGCTTTCTCTGTATCTCCACACTTCCCATACATGTTAATGATAGCTGCTGAGATGAAAGGAACTGACTCCAAATCCTTCTTCAAGATTTGACCATGCATCTCCTTCCCAAGCTTCAGAGCTGACAATTCACCACAAGCAGCTAACACTCTTCCCATGGCAACAGAATCCGGTCTGTGTTTTGAGAGCTGCATTGAACGAAACACGCCCAATGCATCACATAGAAACCCATTCTTCAAATGGGAATCGATCATGGCAGTCCAAGATATCACATTCTTCTTTTCCATGGTATGAAATAACTTGCAAGAATACTCCAAGCTTCCACACTTCGAATACATAACCATCAATGAAGTGGAGATGGATACATTAGGCAGAAACCCATTCTTTACAGCATATCCATGTATTTCCTTTCCATGTTTCAGAGCCTTAAGTTCACCACACACAGGAAGGACAGTGGCAACTGACACAACATCTGGCTTTATCCCTTCTTGTTGCATCCATACTATGGATCTCAGAGCCTGCTCAAGCCTACCATTAGAGACATACCCAGACATGAGTGCGGTCCATGAAACTGCATTTCTTTCCATCGAAGCATAAAATACCCGCCTCCCTGAAGTCATGTCTCTACACTTGCAGTACATATCAATCAATGAGGACTGGATGAATAGCTGTTTAGAATAGCTCTTTGTCTTGATCACATACGCATGAACCTCACGACCCAAATTATGTGCTGATAGCTCCCCAATCACTGGGAGAATTGTTGTCAGCAAAACTGAATTGGGTTTTATCCCATCTCTCCTCATCCACCTCAGATATTCCAATGCCTCTTTCCACAGCCGATTGTGTGCGAAACCAGCAATGATCGCCCCCCACGCAACAATGTCCCTTTCTACATCAAGCATTTCATCAAAAATCTGCCATGCAAGCCTTCTTTTGCCACACTTGAAATACATATCTATCAAACCAGTCCTGAGCAAGACAGACCCTATGAACCCATTCTTGATCAATAGGGCATGGGCTTTCAACCCTTGCCAGAGCGCTGGTGAACCAGCAAAGCTCTTGATCACACAAGAGAATGTATACTCGTTCAAATCCACCCCCAACTCCCGCATTCTTGTGTAGACAGCAAGCGCGTCCCGGCGCTGGGGCATTCCGCCCACAATCACACTGCCTCTAAGTAATGCATTCCACGGGTAGACATTCCTGTGCGGAGTTCCATCAAATATCCTTTTTGCATCCTCAAAGGACCCACAGGCAGTGTACATTTGAACAAGCTTTGTACGGAGGAATTCGTTATTCTCAAGACCATTGATGCGGATATGGACATGGATTTGCTTGCCCTCGGCCAGCGATCGCCGTCGAATACAAGCAATGAGAAGGCAATAGAAGGTCGTCTGGTTGACTGGGATGCCTCGCTTCTCCAAGTGGTCTAGGATGGTAAGGGCCTCTTTGAGGCGGCCTTGTCTTGCAAATTTCTGAATGTCTTTGCAAATGACATGTGGGTTTTTGGTGTGAAGGGGTAGGGATTGTGGGAACGCGTCCTGCTGTTTGAATCTTTTGGTTTTCGTACGGTCTTTGGTCTGTCGTCGGTGGGTTCGTATTGGAAGAGCAGATGGGGCTGTTTTGCAGAGGGTGGGGTTAGAAATCGACGGGCTGTAACAGTGGAATTTCAGAAAGGGCGGGGGTTTTGGGAAGCGGGTCTTGGAAGGTATTGAAGTTGGGTTGGAAACCAGTCCGGTCTGCTCCATTTACCAGGGATGAGCTAGGACTAGGGAGTTCAAATATCAGAGCTAGCAACGGTCTGTCTCTATTTGAAGTAGATAAGCAAAAGGGCTTTTTGGTAACTGGACAAAGGCCCTGTTTGGCCTGGCGAGCTTGCCAAATCGTACTTTTTTAGCCTTTGGCGGATGAGTGAAGTATTTTTTCACCTTTTTGAAACACCCAAACATTCATATATAAAAACTGCCTAAGCACTTTTGAGGGCTTGAAAGCACTTTCAATCTGTGTAGCAGGGCCAAATAGGCGTTAAGAAAGATCAAGCTGAGGAGAAGAGAGAGGTGCGGCACATCTGTGGATAATCCACACCACTAGTCCAGCAGCCCCAGTCATAAAATGGCAATGACTCGAAGATCAGGATGATTAGACAGTCGATTGATGATTTTACAGGTTTTGATTGATATACATTTATCATTCCTGGGTATGCCCATGGTAATCTGGCCGATCTAGATGGAAGTATCTCAAATCCCATATTTTCTTCTTCTTCTTCTTTTTTGTGTGTATTGAAAAATTACACTAAGAATGTTACAACCCAAAAAAATTCAAGTAACCAGGCTAGTCATTTCAGCCATTTCCCTCTCCAAACATGAATAAAAAATGGTTTTCAGAAAGCCCCTGGCCAAGGCAAAATTGCCATGAGCTTCAGCTTTAAAAAATGAAATGGATCAAAATGTGCTTCCACCTAATGAAAATAAGACCTCAGCTGCACAGCCGCATGGATGACTAAAGCCCAACTCCCTGATGGCTCTTCTTACCACTCCTCACACCATCCATCCATCGGGTACAATTGTCTCACCTGTTTCTGATTGTGGCTAATGGCCAATCATCAGGCTCTACTAGTCAGTCATCTGTCTCAACTTCCAAACTCAATTCCTGATTTGCCACATAGCCTGCATCTTTCATATGCTGAGCCAATCCCACCAGCAACCCATAAATGTCTCTTGCCCGTGGGATTGACCTGTCACCCACCAGAAATGGACAAAAGCCATCACCCATGTCTATCCAAGCATAACCAGGCGTCTTCTTCAGTCTCAAGTCCCTCATCAATGTCCTCACCTGGGCCAACTTGTCCCAACGCTCAGCAGCTGCATACAAGTTTGCAATCAAAACATAGTAGCCTGGGTTCCTTGGCCTCATGTCTAACAGCTTCCCAGCTGCCCACTCACCGATCTCCATGTTTCCATGTATCCTACATGCTCCAATGAGCGTACTCCACATTGCAGGACTTGGGGGAAATGGCATTCTTGTAATGATTTCCTCTGCTTTTCTTAGCAAGCCAGCCCTCCCAAGGAGATCAACCATGCAAGCATAATGCTCCATCCTGGGGATTACACCATATAAAGTAACCATCTTTTCAAAAAGCACTTGGCCCTGGGCTACAAGGCCTGAGTGGCTACAAGCTGAAAGGGCAGCCACCATGGTTATGTGGTCTGGTTTTATCCCAAGTCCAATCATCTCTTCAAAGAGCTTCAATGCGATGTCTCCATCACCCTGCATTCCATAGCCTGCTATCAGTGAAGTGTAGGACACTTCATCTCTCTGCCCCATTGCATCAAAAATTCTTCTAGCACCCACGACGCGGCCAGACTTTGAGTACATGTCAACGAGAGAATTCCAAATTAATAAATGGTTCTCAAATGTACATTGATGCCTTATTATGTAACAGTGCAGCTCCTTGCCATGTTGGAGATTTGCTACACGGGCACAGAAGGGTAGGATGCTTGCAACTGTTACATAATTTGGTTCAATGCCTGACCATACCATCTTCCTAAACAAGAAAGATGCATTTTCATATTGATCCAACTGAGTGTAGCCTGCGATCATGCAGTTCCAAGTGACCAAATTCTGGGCTTCTGCTGTTTGGAACAAGAGGTATGCGAGCTTCAAATCATTGCACCTAGAATACATGGTAATCAATGCATTTCTAACACTTTCATTCTGATCATAGAAACACCGAATTGCAGTTCCATGGATCTCCTTCCCCAACCGAATGAACCCAATGCGGGAGCACGCAGCTAAACCAATAGCCAATGCAACAGAATCTAAACCTGGGCCTCTGACTTTCATCTGCAAGATCAATTCAAGGACCCCCGCATAATTACCCATCTGTAGATTCCCTCCAGCAATTGTATTCCAAGTCACACAATTCACCTCTGAACCATCTGTCAGCATCCGTTCAAACAATTCAAAAGCCTCGTTCCACAAACCTCTCGAAGCATACCCTGAAATCATTGCATTCCAGGAAACAACATCTCTCTCAGGCATTCTCTCAAACAGCTCCCTCGCCTCGGTGATAGCTCCACATTTCACATACATGGACACCAAAGCATTACGCACGAAAAGGCTCCACTGAAGACCATTTGCAAAGATGCTTCTATGAACCTCTCTTCCAAAATCCAAATCAAATTCCTCCCCACAAGCCTTCAGGACAGATGGGTATGTGTAATCATCGGGTCTAACGCCCGTCTCCGCCATCTGTTTGAATACGGAGAGAGCTTTCCGAAAGGACCCATCTCTGACATAGCCCGAGATGAGCACATTCCATGGCACAGCGTTGTTAGCATTGTAATTCTGGACAATCGTATGTGCATCAAAGAGAAGGGAGAAAGCAGAGTAGAAGGTGACAAGCTTGGGAACCAAGAGGGGGTCCTGGTCAAGTCCCAAGAAGATGGACAGAGCATGGAGCTGCTTGCCTTGTGGCAGCGCTTTGAGACTGGTGCAAGACAAGAGGAGGGAGGAGATTGGGTGCAGGACAAGAGAATTGGATTGTGGTTGGGCTTGGAGAAGAGAGAACGTCCTGAAGGCATTGGACAAGTTGCCCTGGGTGGAGAATGCTTTGATGGATGAGAGAAGGGAATCTAAGATGAGAGATTCCCCTCTCATGTAGGAGCCTTTGGAGGAATCCCTTTGGTGTTGGGAGTGCTTGGAAGAGTGCTTTTGGGGTTTGGAGGCTTCCCATTTTGTTCGTGTTGGAAGGCTGTTCTGGGGTTTTAGAAGGCGAGCCCTTTTCCAAGCCGCGGGGATGTACCTTTGGAGCAGAATGAGTTTCTTTGACCGGAGGCATGAAGTGTGCATTAATCAGGGAGGTTTGTTTCCTTGGCCTTCTTAATGCCATTGATGTTGTAAGGTGGATGGGGGCTTTTCGTGGCTCACTACAGAATCGTGAAACGGTGGGAGATGTTTATGGGGCATTGGGCATTGAACCCAAACTTCAAACACTGATTGAGCATGGGACCCGACCTTCATGTGTTTCAGCCCATATGAGCACGGGCTTGTTGATGCTGATGGGAATGCCTGGCGGACAGCTTGGTTTGGCATGCGTTAACCGCATTGCACCGAGGATGAGTCCACCTTCGATTAAGTTAAGCAGTTGGTTTATACCACTACCACCTCTTGTGTGGACTTAAGGTGACAAGTCTCCGAAAACAAGCACTTCTTCTGGGATGCCACTGTGATTTTATTTTGTAAGGTTCTAAAGAATTTCATGGCTAGGGATTTTGCATTTAAAATTTTACTAAAAGTTCTTATGTTCGAATAAATGAAAATGGGGTGGAAATGGAAATATAAACGCACGGAGAGGATGCTGGTAATGTTGGGAAATGATAGCCATAAAGTAGATAAAATTAAAATAAATAAAGAGTAATAATTATATAAATAATGATAAAAAAGTAGGATTATTATAACAATTAATATAAATATATGTTACATCAATTTATTATTTTTATATTAAATAGATTTTCATCCCAATTGCAACTCATTGCCAAATGCAAGAATAAGCTTATGTGAGAGTTTATAGGCATTCTTACATGTTTGATATGAGCTGTTGCTAACAATGATGATTTAGTAAAATACCGAAAGTCAAAACCAACTTCTTTCTTCTAAAAATTGGCTGGAACCATGCACCTATTTTTATTCTCCGATTAAACTAATGGTTTTCATCCTTAATTCTATCTTTCTTCATTTGCTTCAAGATCAATATCATCTTACGTCATTTATTTATATTTCCTTTTCAAGTCCATCCCTCCTACACTCACTTTTACACCTATCGAACATCCCAAAGACATGAACGGCCGAATTCGTGTTGGATGGAATTCAGCCAACTTGCAGTGCTGGAGCTTCCCAAAAGCGTCGTTTGATCATGACGACCGGCACTTGCGAATCCTTCGACTCAACCGGCAAAGTCTGAGGTTGGTCGGACGCGAGTCTCTTGTAAGGAGCCGACCACTTCATCTGCATGAATTTCCTTTTTCTCCATGGTCCCATATGCAATCTCATCTCCTTCATCGATTTCTTGCCTGCGTCGCACACAACTCCTGCTATCAAATTCAAACACTCAGGTTTGCCAACATAGAATTCGGGCAGCTGGTTTATCAAGCTGCGGTACCCGGTGCATGCTCTTGCCATTTCGAACTCCGATCGAAATTCCAGCTCGACCACAAACCTGGTGAAGATTTTCTTATCTTTTCTGTGGACGACCACATCAATGTATTCATGTTTACCTGAAGATATTAGAACTCATGTTTCGTTTCAGTTATCTACAAGCAAACACAAAACGTACTAAGGAATACAAAAGCGTGTACCTCCGGGGATTTCTCTAGTAGACCTCCAACTGCTAGCACAAATGGCTGCATCGAATTCAGCGTTCCTTAGATGGTCTACCACAGATTGCCGCAGACAGCTTGTGCAACTGCCATGGCTAGCTTTTTTATGACAGTTGCACTGGCATGTGGGTGTCTCTCTCGACATGATCAAGGCTCGCTCCACCTCGTTCCGCACTTTAGATCCTGAAGAGCGACTACGGGCTAGAATTTCCTGGGAAAAAATAGTGAGCCAAAAATTAAAAGTGACACGTTCTGTATACGTGTGTGCTTTGGTGGGACGAAAATATGGTGTGACCAACGCATGAAGCCACTTCCAATGTAGGTACGAAAAAGGTCAGATGTATGTTAGAATGATGTATATTAGAATAATGTTTTAGTGCCACTGGATATTTGAATTTAACTATGAAGCTTTATAATGTTAGAAAAAAAGATAATTGAATTACAACCAACAAAATAAAGTGTATCAACATAGAATCTTGCATTAAGGAGTAATTAAGGACTTGGTTGTCTTAGGTATACGTCTGCATCACTAATTAATTACCTTGAGCGTTCTATCCTTGGATTGCCAGAACCCCTCGGAGGCGCCCCCCAGACTGCCTTGATCAGCTCCTTCATTTCCATTATGATGGCTTGAAGACCAGTTGGATTGCATGCATGATTGACCCATATCACCTAAGCTCGTATCATCCTCCTGCAATTGATCTAAGCCAGCTATTTCTTCAAGGAAATCAGCCATATTTGTTTAGGCGAGATGGGTTGGCGGATGGAATTTATAGGCCATGCTATGTAATATTTCACTCGGTTACAACTTGGAAAATGGATTAAATCACGTGAAAACATAAGTGGGTATGCTTCGCCACACGCTGAGTGGATTTTGTCGCGTGTGAGTGGCACGTGCGGATTATCGATGTGAAACGATTTACTTGATGTTGGTTTGAAAATTGAATCCAATAACCTACCCTAGGGAAGTGGGTCCATACCCAATGAATAACCCGCAATTTCATATGGGTGTGATTCTGTTACTAACCAGGAGAAGATCAGGACGGTTCATTACACAGGTCCGGTCTCCGTTGCATGGCAACTCAACACCAGGTCGATTAGACAATCTTAACCATCCAAATCATGTACATTCTAGTACTTTTACAATTGAATCTAAGTCGTCGAATGGTGAGGATCATCCTAATTTTGTTCATAGCCAGGTTAAGCTGATCTCATTGAATGGACGGTCTGGATGTCCATCGAATTTACAAGAGACGTGCTGACTGATGCGGAGGCGGAGGGGAGTGGGGGTGCTGTGAATGCAAAGGAATTCGACCGTATCCATAGAGGATAAGAGCGTTTGCGGGTTTCTCATCCGCATCCGGGCGTCCGCTCGGTCTCAAGAAACTCCAGCGTCCTAATCCTGCGAAGACCGTCCGAAAGATAAGAGCGAATAAGGCTGAGAGGAAGATGAATAGTAATCCTCGTAATTTACGGGAGTAAGGGCTTTTATCAATTGAGTTTCTGCAAAAATTAGAAGTGATTTACTGTTTGCACCGTTAAGTAAATTATCAAAAAGCATGTTATATTGCAATTAAGAGCCGTAGCAGCAGGCTCTGCTACCATTTGATGGAATCCAAGCCTGGCAGCTGTTGGGGCTGAAAGAATCCGTGTGAGTACCATGGGGATCCTCAGGGTAGTAGTGTTGGGCAATGGATCCTAGCAAGGCCCTTCATTTCTCTTTTAAGTAAATAAAACACGTTTCCTTTGTGAAAGAGGCTCTGTAACACAGTTCAAAGCTGGTGCTTGAGATTCCAGTCCGATCAGTGGTTGGGGGTAAGTCCTTAAAGTAGATGTTGTGGTTCCATGATAGCAGATATCAGGTGTACCAGCTCATGAACTACCATCCACAAAAAGGGAATATGGCTATTCTTGCCAACTTGTCGAGCATGTTATGATTGCCCGAATAGGAGTTCTAGGACGTGATCATCATTCGTTAAGAAATTCAAGCTCATATCCAAACGGTGATAAATGATTGAAAAGATAAGAGGCAATGGTTGAAATGGGGAAAATATAAAGGGATAAGTTATAAAAAAAAAAGATAGAAACAACGTCTAAGACTAAGGGAAAATGACGAAATAAAATTTAGGGTAGGGTAGAGTGAATATTATTTTGTCTTATTTGAAAGTGGAGTGCAGTGTAAAAAAGGGTGTGCAGTGATCCAAACACAGTTTATCATGCAGCCAAGCTCACCCTAATTTACAAATCAGAGGCTAAGATTAACAGACAAACCTTATTTTTAGCCCGCGACCTGCTCCAGTTTTTGGGTCCAGCTCATGGACTGTCAGATTCTGAAAAAACTCCCCTAGCCGTTTTCAGTATCTATCATCCAATCGCCCAGCTTTTTTTAAGCTCTTATTAAAAATGGTGCGATGCTCCTTGATAATCTAAACCGAAATAGTAAATGTCAGTTCTGCTCATTTTCTTCCATAAACCAAATAATAAATATCACACGTATTTCCTGCCAATTAAATCGTCAGGGTAGTGGGAATTGATAGCAGATTTATTAGGTGAAAATACGTTTTATGAGCGTGGACATGGACCACCACGGCAGCCGGCCTTCATGGAACGTTGTCAGCGGCAGAGCCAGGACATCTGGGCCCTGTTTGGCCCCACGGTTGAGCAACCCAAAAGAGCTTTTGGAAATCAAAACATGCTTTTATTGGTTTTGTTAGGTTACATTTCTGTTCAGCCTCGTTGCTGAATTTAAGTACTTTTTAAAAAGTATTATTGCAATAAAATTTTATTAAAAAATAATTTAAGTAAGATATTTTTAAAAGTACTTTTAGTATTATTATATATCTTTGTTTGACTGTTATATAATAAAAGTACTTTTATTATACAAATGACCAAAAAAAATAAAAGAATTATGTTTTAACTTCATCACCAGTTATCTTTAAAAGAATTATGCAAATAACTATATCTTAAAAAATAATTTAAAAATATATAAATATATTTATTTAATATTTATTTCAAAGTGATTAATTAAAATCTTAGTACCATTTTTATAAATTTTAATTTAATATACTATTAATATTTTCTGAAATAGTTATTATTTTACAAAGAATTTCAATAAAATCTCATTAGTTAAAGTAATTATACTTACATTAAACTTCTTTTTCAAATAAAAGACACGCAACAATATTACTTAAATATTTTAAATATCACAATTTTAATGTATATTTTATGATAAAATAGTTATGTTTCATGAAAATTTTCATGAAAGTTTAATATAATATGCTGATAAAAATTTTAAGATTTAAAATAAGTATTAATAATAAAATATTTTCAATATACATCATTAGCTTGACAAAAAAAATACTTGAGATTTTTAATATTAATATACATTTAAGTTGAAATTATATATATAAACAAGAATAGTAAAAAATTTTCATAAAATTTAATCTATACACTAAACAAATAGAATCTCATTTTGTAGAAAAGAATGATGCCTTTGTTTGAAAGATGGGTAATATGGTACTAAAGTTTATTAACGTGGTAAGCCTATGGAAAGGCAAAAAAATTTCACTTCTCTATTTTTCAACTTTGACGATGACATAAAGTGCTTAAGAATATCTAGCTAAATATTGCCAAAAATTTACAATGACACTTTTAAGCATGTGAAAGTGCTTTTAACCTTGGTAAACACAAGGCCAAATGGTGTTTAACTAAATACCCTGTAGCATTTTTTCTCACCGCAAAAGTTGAAAAATGACATTTCGGGAGAAGCGGTAATATTCTATTTCTCCATAGGCTTCCCATGTTAGAATTTTAAGACGATATTACTCTTTTTTATCTCTTATAAAAGATAAGGTTTTAAGTGTATAAAATAATATTCATATATGATGCAAGTATTGCCATCAATCAAAGTTTCAATTCCTTCTTAATCAGTACATTTTTTTTACTTATATATGTTGCTATTATTTTTTTAGATTATAAAAATAAATTTTATTTTTTATATTTCTTTTTTATTTTACTTTTTCATTATGGTGATTGATTTTTAATATTGACAATGTACATAATATTATTTCTTTATTTACATTTGTACATTTATTTTTAACTGATAAACAATAAATCTTATAGTTATCTAGAAGAATATTTTGTTGCTAAGTTTAAAATTGTTTGAAACATAGAAATCATTTTTTCCAAAAAAATTGAGATTTTATCATTTTAGTGTGTAGCTTAGATTCTATAAATTTTTTTTACCAGTATATATATATATATAATTTTATCTTATTTGTATATTAATATTAAAAATCTTAAGTATTTTTCTTCTCCTAAGCTAACGATATATATTAAAAATATTTTATTATTAAATTTTTTTTATTATTAACACTTATTTTAAAATTTAAAATTTTAATCTACATATTATATTAAACTTTAATGAAATATTATTATTTTATCATAAAATATGTATTAAATTATGATATTTAAAATATTTAAATAAAACTATTGAGTGCCTTTTATTTGAAAAAGAAGTTTGATTTGAATAGAATTGCTTTAACTAATGAGATTTTATTGAAATTCTTTATAAAATAAAAATTATTTATAAAAATATTAATCATATATTAAATCAAAATTAATAAAAATCGTGCTAAGATTATATGCAAGTACTTTGAAATAGTTATTAAATAAATAATATTTTATATTTTCTTAAAATTATTTTTCAATATTTGGTTGTGTGTATAATTCTTTTAAAGATAACTAGTGATGAAGTTAAAGAATAATTCTTTTATCTTTTTTAGTTATTTGCATAATTAAAATACTTTCATTATATAATAGTGAAATGAATATATAATACCAAAAGTACTTTTAAATATTGTAATCAAATACTTTAAGGCTCCATTTGGCCCTTCTACAGAATTCAATTTCTTTTGAAAAAGTGTTGTTACAGTAGAACTTTAGTAAAAAAGTATTTGAAGTAACATATTTTTTAAAAGTACTTTTGATATTATATATTCGTTTGATTATAATATAATGAAAGTACTTTTATTATGCAAATGATCAAAAATAACAAAAGAATTATGTTTTAACTTCATTATCAGTTATTTTAAAAGGAATTATGTAACTGATCAAAATTTGAAAAATAATTTTAAGAAAATATAAAATATTATTTATCTAATAGTTATTTCAAAGTGCTTACACAAAATCTTAGCACTATTTTTATAAGTTTTGATTTAATATATGATTAATATTTTCATAAATAATTTTTATTTCATGAAGGATTTCAATGAAATCCCATTAGTTTAAGCAATTCTATTTGCATCAAAAATTTGTATTAAATAAAGGGTACTTAATAATATTATTTAAATATTTTAAATATCATAATTTTAATACATATTTTATAATAAAATAATTATATTTCATGAAATTTTTCATAAAAATTTAATATAATATGCAAATCAAAATTTTAAGATTTAAAACAAGTGCTTATAATAAAATTATTTTCAATATACATCGTTAGCTTAGGAGAAGAAATTACTTGAGATTTTTAATATCAATATACGTTTAAGATAATAATACTTGCACCACATTGATTTTATATATTTACGACCTTATCTTTTAAATGAGTGTAATGGGGGTAATATTGTTTTAAAATTTGTTAACATGATAAGCTCATAGAGAAGCATAAAATTTTCATCTTTGGGGTGGAAAAAAGTGTCATAGAATATTCAGCCAAACACTAAAAAAATGAACAACGGTGCATTTGGGTTTCCAAAAGCGCTTTTGTGCTATTCAACCATGGGGCCAAGCAAGGAGGCAAACAAAGTTTAGAAATATTTTAATTCAAGTACATTTTACTAAAGTTATATTTCAAAAGTACTTTTTTTAAAATACTTAAATTCCATGTTGGGGCCAAACGGGCCCCATAAAATTTTATATTAAATATTAAATATTCCAAGATATTTTTCCACCCCATTATAACATCCTTTTTTAAATAATATAATGTATTAAAATAACATCATCGTGAAATTAATTTAACAATAAGCTAATAATGATTAAAAAGCTAAAATAAAAAAAGATAAATATATTTATATTACGATCAATTCATGTAAAACATACTTGGAGAAGATTTAGATTACTTGTTAAAATTTTTGTTAAGACCTTTGTTGCTAATTTTTCATTTTAATGTCTTGTAAAATTAAATTTCGAAAGAATAAGAGGTGTGACTGTCTATTGAACTTGAGAAAAATAAAAGGCATGTGCATATTATGGCATCTTTAATTAGCTTTAAGGATTGAATAACCAATTAAGAGTGTCTTCCTTGAAAGAATAGATTTTTAGTAAAAAAATATTTATAATTCTTTATATTTTCACCCTAATAATTTTATTTGAATCGAGGTAATTATTTGTTAAATTAAAAAAAATAAATTGAAGGGGGTAATTGCTTATCCTCATTTCAACGTAGATCCTCATCTATATGCTCTGTTAACCAATTTTTCGCGGCAGAGAAAAACTATAAAAATTTAGCTTTTCTTCCATAGTAAAAAATCGGCTTTTAAGGTAAAAGCGAAATTCAAGTACTTTTAAGCGCTTTGAGCGCATTCAAAAGCAAGGCTAAATAGGCCATAAAAGGAAATTAGAGATAATAATTTAAATGGGGGAAATAAATGAAGACATAAATAGATAAACCCTTTTAATAGAAAAAATAAAAATTACATTAACTGTATGGGTTGCCTTCGACATGTATTTTTTACAGTAACTTTACGTTTTTCATTATTATTGATATTTTTAATTATTATTTCTTATTCATCTGGAACTTTATGTTGTTGATTTTAATTTTCTTTCCCTTCAATCTCATTTTAAGCAAATCCAGAGAGAAACATTATTTGATAGAATAAAAGGTAATTATTCAAAATAAAATTAATAAAGATAAAATAAATGGACATTTTAGATAAAAAGATGAGGAAAAATAATTATAAATATAAATAATAATAAAAGAAAAAATGTGTTACGTGTTTAAAACGATGCATGAAGTAAAACAGTGACTTTTCAACCCGTTTTCTGATACGACTCATTCGTCCATCAATGTGCACCATAATTGCTATTATTATGCTACATTTTTATTCTATGCTTCTGTATCGATCGATGTGTATTCACTGCTTCCGATTCATGATGTTTGATCATGAAATTCCCCGTTTGGGCACACATGGAAAAAAAAAAAAAAAACACTCGCTTAGAATGGAGTCATCCTCGTATCGATGTTTGATCTCGAAGGCTCAACCACCGGGCTTTTGTATCTTCCGGGTTCAACGTCGCTTGACCCATTTCACATCCTACACTGACAGAGTCGTTGCAGCAACCCTCCGTTTCTCCTTTCTTCGCAGAGAGGGAGACGGAGAAATCTACCATTCCAAATTCCAAAATCCTTCGTCCCTTTCTTTGAAAAACCAGCAATGTTCAAAGCACTGAATCTCTCCCGAAGAATCTCCCATCTCTCTACCTTAACCTCAATCCCATCTCCTCCTCCCCCCATAAACCCTCGCCCCAGTCTCCTCCTCCGCACTCTCTGCTCCTCCACGTCCTCGTCTTCCTCTTCCTCTTCCTCTTCCTCCCCTTCCATCTCCGATGCCGAATTCCGCAAGTACGTCGGCTACTTCTTCCTACTCCTCGGCTGCGGCGCCGCCACCTACTACTCATTCCCCTTCCCGGAAGAGGCCAAGCACAAGAAAGCGTTGCCCTTTCGCTACGCTCCGCTCCCCGACGACCTCCACACCGTCTCCAACTGGAGCGGGACACATGAAGTCCAAACCAGAGTCTTTCTGCAGCCGGAGAACCTGGAAGAGCTCGAGAAGATTGTGACGGACGCCAACGAGAAGCGGCAGAAGATACGGCCCGTGGGATCTGGGCTTTCGCCCAATGGAATTGGTTTGCAGCGGGCTGGGATGGTTAATCTGGCGTTGATGGATAAGGTGCTGGAAGTCGATAAGGAGAAGAAGCAGGTCCGCGTCCAGGCAGGAATTAGGGTGTCGCAGCTTATCGATGGGATTAAGGAGCATGGACTGGCATTGCAGAATGTTGCGTCCATTCGTGAGCAGCAAGTCGGTGGCATTGTCCAGGTTCTGCATTCTATCTATGTCTCTTGTTGCTTTCTCTTTTCCTGTTTTCTTTTTGAAAGAAAAAAGTGTTGTTTTTTTTCCCAAAAGAGCAAGAGATTTGGTTCGAAACCATTATCTGGTAATGAAGTCCCGTAATTGGTTAAAAAATGTTATTAGTAGAGGACCTAGAGGCGCTGAAAAGTGTTATTGGTAGTGCATTTATAAATAATTTCGAGCTGTGGAAGATTTCATCTGTAATAACTTCTTTGAGCATGTCGATAGAGGCAGCAAAAGCATGTGAACAGAGGCCAATGATCTCAGTTCTTGTGACTTGGAAGAGAGAGTTGTAAGAGGAGGACTTCGTATTAATAATGAATTATGGCCCTAGTAAGTTTGATGTTCTTCTGCTTTGATCCTTGATCTTTGCTTGCCATTCTTTCTTTTATATACGTTTAGCATATCTTGGACCATCGCCCATTAATAGAAGATGTAACAAAATCTATGCTCTGGCATTCCACATGCAATCTTCAGTGAATTATTTTATCCATCAATCAATCATCAGAAGGATGCAATCTTTTTAATTAATTAGAACTTATTTCTTCTTCTGTATCACTTGCAGTTTTTGTTCCCAGCTCAATATACATTTGTGGGATTCGGATTTTCCTGATGAGTTGTTTTCATGAGAACAAAATTGCAGTAGTGAATTTTGATTGTAAAGATTACTGGGATTTAACTACAAATTGGTGTAATTTATCAATTGAAATTGGCTTTCTCATTTGCATTTTTGTGTTCTCAGGTTGGTGCGCATGGAACTGGTGCACGATTGCCTCCTATTGATGAGCAGATTGTTAGCATGAAGCTTGTGACCCCTGCAAAGGGAACGATAGAGGTTTCAAGGGAGAAGGATCCTGAGTTGTTTTATCTAGCCCGTTGTGGACTTGGGGGGCTTGGAGTGGTTGCAGAAGTCACCATGCAGTGTGTTGACAGACATGAACTCGTGGAACACACTTTTGTCTCGAACATCAAAGAGATCAAGAAAAATCACAAGTATAATTCTTGCTCTTTAGGTTTATCAGATTACAGGTTTTTAGATTTGTATTGTCAAGGTTAACTCATCATCTTGTAACCTTTGTCCCATATATTTGTGGTGGGCATCGTACTTCAAGTCTTGAAGTCGATTGTTGTGTTGATAGTGTCATTATTTACCTAATTCTATTATTTTGCTAATTTGCAGGAAATGGTTAGCAGACAATAAGCATGTGAAATATTTGTGGATACCACATACGGACACAGTTGTGGTTGTGCGGTGCAACCCTCTTTCAAAATGGAAAGGTGTGCCAAAGTTTAAGCCTAAATACTCTGAGGATGAAGCATTACAACATGTCCGTGATTTATACCATGATTCACTTAAGAAATATGGGTAAGAAATTAAAATGTTGACTAGATTGTAGAGTTGAGCTTAGTAATCCTCAGTTCAAATGATGGCATCTGTTGTTTTTAGTCATCATTTGCCTGGAAATCCTAGTTTTGGATTCTTCTTATGTTGCTTCCTGTACTCTTGACTAATATTTCATGCCAGTGGCCTGCTCTGTGATGCTGGCTGTTTATTTTGCTCGTGGTATGCTTCATGCATGAAGCTTAGCAGGACATCCTTTTCTTTGGCTATTTCTCCTTGTAGATATCTGCCACACATCATTATTTTGTCTTTAGAGGTGATTTTCAATTGATTAACTGATAGTTGGGTGCAGACCTGTAGGAAGAGATAGCAGAACATCAGAAGACAATGAGCCAGACATAAATGAGTTCTCATTCACAGAGCTCAGAGATAAACTTCTTGCCCTTGATCCTCTCAATAAAGAACATGTCATGAAAGTCAATCAAGCTGAGGCTGAGTTCTGGAGGAAGTCAGAGGGATATAGAGTAGGTTGGAGTGACGATATTTTAAGTTTTGACTGTGGGGGCCAACAATGGGTCTCAGAGACATGTTTCCCAGCAGGGAAACTTTCAAAACCAAATATGAAGGACCTAGATTACTTAGAAGAGCTGAAACAACTCATAGATAGTGAAGGAATAGCAGCACCTGCTCCCATAGAGCAACGTTGGACAGCTCGCAGCCAGAGTCCCATGAGTCCAGCATCAAGCCCAGCTGAAGATGATATATTCTCATGGGTAATTTCTATCTCAAAAGTTCTCTGTTCATGACTTGACCTCCTTAAGCTGATTTATTGGAAACATGCTTGGTATTGCTGGTGTATGCAGGTTGATTATTAATTTGCTTATTTCCCTCTCATTATCATTGTATTAAAAAACTTCACTTCATGCACTGATTATTTGGTTATATTTGTGGGCCTTTGGATGTATCAGCTCAAATATATTTTCTTGAAGTTGGCAAAAGCAAATTTTGTTAGAAAGAAAGCAATATGAAGTGTACTAACTCTCTAGAAAAGCAACCCTTGGGAATCAACCAGTTATTAATGGTTCTGTTCCATCCATACAGACAGAGGCCAACTAAGAGAGGCATCCCTTAAAGCATCCACAACATTTTCCTTTATTAGGAAGACCACTGCTATATATTCAAACAGTATCTTTTGTGACTGAACATCATCAAGCTTGTATTCAGTTATCTAACCTAAAAACAGCGATAAACAAATGCACAGTGGTCTTGAGATTCTCAGTCACATAGAATGCCCGTTTACATGAAGCATCTTGCTATTACATATACTCTTGTAGATATATGAGGGAGTAATTCAAGAGAATTGGTTCCTTGGAAATTCTCCATGGTACCTCGTCATTTGGACCTACTGAGACAATGGGATGAGATCCAATCAATACATTATACTCAGCATTATCCGTTTTACTAAAAGACTCAAAAATTAGTTTGACCAAAGTCCTGTATGGGTGACATCATTTGAAAATTTATAAAATTATGTCTAAAATATGAAAAGTCACTTACATTGATGCACCCAAGTGTTGAAATTCCATTAAATTTTGTAGAATCATTCATCTAAATGTAAGGATGATTAATGATTCTACAATGGAGTGCATGATGAAAATTGAAGTTTGAATTTCACTCAAATGGTCTAACAGAGGCTATAGTTCACAGGAGATTGGATTATACAACAGAATTCTATCTGCTAACCCCAATTAAGTGGAAAAAAGCTGTTGCCTTTGATTTGTGAATGCCAATTAATACATGATGATGTATTAATTTGTTCATTGAAAAAGTGAATTGATAAATGGTATTATGTTATTTTAGATGCTTACCCACTTGTTTTTGGTGTACCAGGTGGGAATAATCATGTACCTGCCAACCTCGGATGCTCGTCAGCGGAAGGAGATAACAGAGGAGTTCTTTCATTACAAGCATTTGACACAATCCCAACTATGGGATAAGTATTCTGCTTTTGAACATTGGGCTAAGATTGAGGTGGGAATCCTAACTTATGCATATTTTTTTATTATTTGCTCATAGAAAGGGTGGCTTTTATTCCTAAGGTTTATCTCCCTTGCTAATTCCCTCTAGCTCTGCTTCCTCAGGTTCCAAAGGACAAGGAGGAGCTTGCTGCACTCCATGCAAGACTGAGGAAGCGTTTTCCAGTGGATGAATACAATAAAGCACGCAGGGAGTTGGATCCTAACAGAATCCTTTCAAATGCGATGATAGAGAAGCTGTTCCCATTATCTGAAACCGTTTGAGTATATATGAAAATTCGCCAGTCATTGGTGTCCCTACTGGCTGGTTGAGCATCTGCACAGCCCAGGTAAACAGACGGGGGTCATCAAGGTGACAATAAACGCTCATGTAATTTGAATGCCGCTTTAGGGTTGGGAGGCCACCACCTTAGTTGGGGTCCAAGTCAACTTCTCGGAGCCCATTCTTTAATGAAATAATTAAAACTCGCCCGAGGGGATTTTTCCTAGTTTGCGAAGATAATGATACTGCGTAGATGGATATCTTGATTATTTAAACAGTTTATTCCCACATATCAACGTCTTTTTAATCCTTCGGATTTATAAGAAACTACCCACTGATTTCTTAGTGGACTTCTCTACGATGCTCCAACTTGATTGGGGTGCTGGAACTGTCGATCTTGGATTTCATCAGCTGCCATGTGGGGGAATATAAACATCTACACAATCCAAATCTTCCTGCTGACGACCTATGAAAACGGAAGGGCATGATCATTAGAAAAAACATGGATTCAATTGATAATTTATTTGTTGGGGGCTGCGTATTCTTGCTTCTTCATTTTTTGCGGCTCTATTGTTGAATCACGGGCCACCATGGTAGGAAGATTTTCTAAGAAACCCTGATGATTGGGCCCGTCGGCACCAATCCTCATTCCCCCTTCCATAGCTTAAAAAACAAAAACAGAGAGAGCAAAACTTAAAAAGTGGACTGGATAATTCAAATGGAGTCGGTAAGCATCCTCAAATAACAGCAAGTCAAAGGGCAACGCTTGGCAGATAAGCCAAGAAATTAAAAAGGAAATGCGAAGTGTTCGATCTTTTCCTTCTTTTATTAAGGACGGGTGGCCTAGCTGCCATCCACCCACCTCTAGTGGCAAGTCCACCTTCAACCTATGTAAATGGTTTGACCCATATCTAAAACCCCAGTCAACCCTTAACATCCATATGTTGAAAGTAGTCAACAAATACAAAACTGGAAAAGATGGATGGTTGGGATCTTCCAGTGTCTGAGATTTTGAGTGCATGGTCAAGCTCTGTTGAGCTCCATCAGATCTATGGTTTGGATTTGCAAATTAATTCCAAGGATGTTGTGCAAGTCCTAATCAATCATCCAAGGAGCTGACTCTGCACTGTCAAACTACAAGAAAATGGAAAACACCCATTGAGAAAATCCTCTATTTAGGCCATTTCCAATTCACAAAACCAAGAACATCACTCCCGCCTACCAGAGCCGATGAAGGCCCCAAAGGATGCCAAGTACATGGGAATCCGGCGTCGGAAATGGGGTAAGTGGGTGTCGGAGATCCGGCTTCCATGCTCCCAGACTCGACTCTGGCTAGGATCTTACACAACACCGGAGGCTGCCGCGGTAGCCCATGATACAGCCATGTTCTATCTACGTGGCCCATCATCAACGGCGAAGCTAAACTTTCCGGCCTGTGTTCCGATGCTCCTCCGTTCCAACATGTCACCACAGTTAATCCGAAGAGCAGCCTCAGATGCTGGCATGGCCATGGATTCAAAGCTATGCGCAAGATCGCCACCCGGGGAGGTCGATCCGCCGGCGATTAGTGTGTTTCAAGGTCTGGAGTCTATTTGGGAGGATGAAACTGATGATGCAGTGATCTGTGCAAGGAGAGAATTGGGAGAAGAAGAATGAGATTCGGGTGGTATATCCATTGAATATATGGAAATATGCATGCAGTGGTTTGAAAGTGAATATTTGACTGTACGGTTTACATGGATATTAAATTGTGTTGGTGCAAGTGGCTCAAAACAGAGCAGCCGTTAAATCTTTTCTTTCCAATTCCTGCGCAGTGTAGATGGGCCCGTTTAAAACCTCTAGTTGATAGGTTATCAATCTAACTTCAATAGTAAACTTCTAAAACGATTTACTGCAGTAGCTTGCGTTCAATCAAAAAGATTTACCAATCATAAACGTTTGGCATGGTCTTAAATGACGCGAATATATATATTTCAAAACACCCGATTGCTGGGTGGCGTGGGAGCAACCGCGATCGGATGCCATCCATTCCAGGCGGGGAGAATCGTAGCCGTTCGTCGCGATAAGTCCAGGCGTGCTTCAACTCTCCCAGAGCTCTCCTAGCGTAGCGCCTCTCACTCTCTCATCCGACAGCTTCCGTCCCCTGCGAAAGAAGAAAGGGGAATCAGAAATCCCTCGCTCTCTGCTCTCATGCTTCCGTCCCCCGATCTCACGCGCACCTCCTACCTCGATTTCGACAACGTCTTTCGCCAACTGCAGAAGGAGGCCGAGGCCCACGCAGAGGAGATGAGGAAGTCCAAGCAGGCAGTCGCCAGGCCCCCTAACAGATCGCTCCAGCAGCTGCCAGGCAGAAGAGTGGTCGCTGCAGCGGTAACGGCGATATGGATGGGCATGATACTGTCAGAGGCCGTGGATTAGAGAATGGCCATCATAATTCTTCTAACGGAGGGAACCATGAAAACAGCGGATCTCGTGCTTCTGCTGTTGCTGTGAATAGTAAGGAGAACCGAAACCCAGGAGAGGTCGGGGGCTCCGGTCCAAAACGGGGAAAAAACAGAAGCCAAGGCTCTTCCCAAGGCGGAGCCGAAGAAGAAGGCAACAAAGAAGAACAAAGTCTGGGATGATTCACCTCCGGTTTCGAAACTGGATTTCACAGATCCTGTAGATGGGAAAGGGGATGAGAATTTGGTAGTTGCAGCAGCAGATCAAGGCGAAAGCATGATGGACAGGGAAGAGGTAAATGCCACATTAGGAAGTCCTGGGATCTAGTCTCCGTTGGAAATTCGTAGCAACCACATTGATTTGTGGTTTATTTTCCCTAATCTTTAATGAATCTCATGATGTTTGTATTGTATGCTTTAACTGATGATGTTAACTCCCTTCTTATGCACTATATTTGTCTTCTGTAAACATCACCTGATTCACCTCCACATTTTTCTTCTTCGTATGAAAATTATTGAAATTTTCAATGGTCTATGTTGTGATAAAATTTACTTAATTTCTTAAATATAGTATATCCGGTGGCTTTCAGAACTATTTTTAGGCATTGTGTTTTGTTACTCTTCAATATTGGAAATGTGATATTTGCCATTGTTGTTTTTGCAGTCAAGGATGCATATTCCAGAGCCAAGATATGTGCTTATGAATGTCAATCTGGATGAGCAAGATAATCGAATACTGGAAACCATTCAACTACTCGACGTAGGGTCAACGCACGCAATCTGCTGCATCCGTTTCAACTGTTGCTTTGATGGTGTCGTCTATTTACGGCTAAGGATGTCTTAGAATATTCAAGATACACCTAATTTGGACATGTGCAGCATAAATATACAAATCTTTTGTATATGTATATGTTGAGTATCAGGTTGGGAGGACCTCACCAAATCTTTTGAGGCTATGAACCAACATAGGATCTACACCACATACGCATGGCTACGGCAACCGTTTTAGCCATGCCTGATTGCCTGAATGCAGCGAGTTACAATGAAATGAATAGATTGCATTGGTTGATCTGATCAGTGCATGGATGAGAAATTGAGCCTTGAATATGGTGGGTGCCAAACTACTGCCATAGCCTTCACTTCCTATGACAGATTAAGGGCCTGCTTGGACTTTGGATAGGTTCAAATGGAAAGACAAAAGAAATGAGGGGGAAAAAATAATATCAACAGCATAAGATATAAAATACCTAACCTTTGAAGGGTAAGTAATCATAAAAAAATAATAAAAAAAAGTATTGAGGTGCCATTTATCTATAGCTTGTTTCATTTCCAACCAGCTTTTTCTGCGATGATCTCTAATCAGACCAGAAAATTCATGCAAATTTAGATTGATGGGCAAGTTTATCAAGAGGATGATACAAATGAGTAGTTTGGCATGAAATTCAAGCGGATCAACTCAAATGCAGCATCAGAAAGCATAAATCAAACCCAATATCCAGCCTCAGAACCAAGACAAATTTATGGAAGAATAACCAGTGGATTCTCCATGTAATTGTTGTAGACATGAATGGACAACGTTTTCAAGTTTTCTACTGTTAAAAACTTTCTGTAAATAAAAAATGTGCACCATACAAAAGAACCACAATATACAACAGAAGAAATCAAAATCCTGGACAGAACAACGGGAATGCAAATTCAGCTCCCAAATTACCCCCAATGAAGTAAGAACACCAAAAACTGCCCCCAGATGATCTTGCATTAAGATAAGAAGAATGCCAAATATGCTACAAAAGCTGTTATTGGAAGTAGGACTGCTATTTTCTCTGGAGGGCTGGCATTTGGCAGCCATGGATATGAGTCGGGAGGCGGCATGACACAGTTATCACCATTGAAATATACACGCCGAGGGAAGGCCCATCCCTTCTCAAAAGTGAAGGTCTCAGGTTCCTTTAGGAAAAGCAGCTCTGATTGTACATCACCAGCGGGGCCTGCTTGCATGAGCAGATCATTGTAGAATTTTATCCCCCACAACATAGCAGTATCATCTGTTAAATAAATAGAAGAAGTTGTAAGTTTTTCAATGATATTAACTACAAAACCACCTATTTCAAAAAGGAAAACAGGCGCAAGATAGACTAAACACTTGGAAAAATTTCAGCTAAAATCGGTAAGAAGGCACGACCAACTCAGACATATGATGACTTATTTATGGCTTGATATGGATTTAGGGACTTGTAATTGAAGCTGAAATATGATCATGCTAAATATGGTGAATCTCCCCTGTAAAACATTCCAAAGGCAAATTGGGTGACATAAGGCAAAAAGGATTCAAAAGTAGAAAAGCAGTTAGCATTTCAACATAGGCAACATAATTTTTAGGTATATCTGATTTGCTTGTGCTGTAGTCCAACAGACATGCAATCTTGAGCGGATATTAATAATTCGTGAATCACGAGAAGCATGGGAGAACAAGAGAAAACATGATTTTGTACTTACTACATAGGATCCTGGTTGAGTTATATTGTTTTGGCAGCCACAGGTGCAGGTTGGGCATGGAACAATTGTGTCATTATAGAAGGATGACAGTGACACACAACAGGTTAGTGTCTTCTAAGATAAAAATTGGCAATAAGTGCATGTAACATTCCATTTCACTGCAATAAAAAAAGAAACACATCATGGAAAGGAAAAATATCTTAAGAAAACAATACTCTAGCATTTCAACCCAGAGTTCCTGCTCAAAACTTATGAGTCTCAATCCAATCAACTAAAATCAACTATCTTGTTTTGTTATCATTATAGGAGCTCAAAAACTGTATAAAAATTAGATGATCAAAATCATGACCAACTGGGTCATACAATATCAGATCTAGTAGCTCTCTTTGCATATCTTGAATTTGAAGATTGATGTACCACAAAAATATTTTAGATAGACAAAATAAGTAATGTTTCTGTTTTTTTTTTAACAAAAACTATAAGAGGTGTTTTATTTCTTTTTACTCCACGAGCTAAGTGTCTTCCTCAAAAGGTCCACTTTCATATGTGATGGTGGAAATGAACCTGCCAACCGGATAAGAAATAAAAAATAATTCTAAACAGACTTATCCATGCACTCTTGCAAATTGTGAATGAAGTTGTTTGATGTTCTCTTCCTTCTTAATCATCTATTCATCAAAACAACAGAAAGAACAATGCAAGAACTCTCTAAACTGTCATCTAATTACACTAAAAGCATCTTCAACTAAGAAAATTGGCACCAATGCTGTAATTGCTGAATTTTTCATGAGAAGTTATAAAAGTTCATGCCTAAACACTCAAAAGATAAGTGGAAGGTAGCAACCCTCACATCATTGTTGTCCAACATACTACAAAAGCTAGGTTACATAATCCAATTAAAGATAACAAAAACAAACAAACCACAAAATAACTTTACTACTAAGGATAATTTCTTCACTCTCTCCTCAACTATAGCCAAGTGACCCTTTAACACATTTACTTCATTTTGAAATTCTTCAATTACCATAGAGTGTGTAGCATGTTGAATGGGCTCCTCTCTTTTGGTTAGTATATTGACTACTTCCTCTTATTTCAAACTTGGATAATTCTGTCCAACCATCAGGAAGTGAT
>JAYJMB010017186.1:9747-41978 GCA_036873735.1 Pouteria campechiana
TGGGACATGGAGAGTGAGTCATGGGTTGTGGAACATGGACATGGGACTTGGGGCATGGAGAGTGGGATATGGATATTGGGTACCATTAATCCATGTCTGGTTTCATATTCCATGTCTGGATTCATAATCCTGGGCATAGTGTATTTCATGTCTGGTTCTCAAACATGGTGTATTCCAATGTGGCGCTTGGAACCATTCATCCATGTTCGGCTTAATAATCTCGGACATGGAATATGAATCCGAACATGGATGAACAGTTCCCGAACATGGTGTATTCTAATGTGGTGCTTGGAACCGTTCATCCATGTCCAGCTTCATAATCCCGGACATGGACGAATGGTTTCCGAACATGGTATATTCTAATGTGGCGCTTGGAACTGTTCATCCATGCTCAACTTCATAATCCCGTACATGGAATATGAATTCGGACATGGATGAATGGTTCCCGAACATGGTGTTAGATCAGGTCATCGGATGAATGATTCCAATTGCCCAAGTCCCACTAAACATGTCCCACGCCTGTGTCCCACTGTCCATCTCCCATGTCCCACTGCCAATGCCCATGTGCCAAACTCCATGCCCACATCCTATGTCCCACTATCTATGCCCATATCCCAAACTCTATGTCCCAAGTCCCATGCCCACATCCCATATCCCATTGTCTATTAACTATGTTCCACTGTCTATACCCATGTCCCAAACTCCATGTCCCAAGTCCCATGCCCATGTCCTATGCCCACTGTCCATGTCCCAAGTCCTACTGTCTCATTTTTCCATTTTCCACTGTCCATGTCCGAAGTCCCAAGTCCCATTGTCTCATTTTCCATGTCCCACTATCAATGCCCACGTCCTAAACTCTATGTCCCACTATCAATGCACACGTCTTAAACTTCATATCCCAAGTCTATAACAAGCACTCTTATATTATAATAGCTATGGGATGAATCTCCACAGTCGATTCATATGTTTGTGTTGCAAACGTACAAGTGTTTGTCACATGCTTCTTGCAGAAATAAAAAAATTAATAGATACACCAAAATAACTATTAAAACTATATGGTGTATTTTTACATACCCTTCACTAACTTGAAGGCAAGTTAGAGTCTTCATGGATGGTCACAATACTTTGAAGCTTGGAAAAGTCTACTGAAGGGTTTGCAACCTTCACTTACTGTAAGGTTTTGTGTAATAGGTTGAGGTGGGGCCTGAGTCTGGGGAAGGTCCCAAGAAGGTCTCAAATCCTCTCTCGCCATCCTTCGAGTTCTTTTTCCAGTTAAACCTGATCTTGGTTGAGGACAATGTAAGTTTGCGCCAAACTTAGCATCGTCTCCCGCTGCTGCTATTGTATCTCCATAAGTCGCATTATCAACTAGAATACCTCCCACTCTAGACCACTGATTTCTATTCTAGCTTGATCCTCTAGTGTTTTGAAGAATGCATCCCAAGATTCGTTATATAGAGAGCTAGAATCTTTTTAGTAGATGGGTTTCTAGCGTTGAGGAAGATGAGATCTGAGATGCTTCAGATGTCATTTGGGCATTTATAGAAATTCTCTTATGGGATATATGTCGGTTCAAGTGAATATCACCACACGGTAATTAATATCTGTATGTTATTAATCTTACAACACCCAACCGATGCTCCTATGCAACTTGAAGCATCGTAAACAATGATGGAATATTCATGTGGTCCTAGGCATTTAAACTTAAATGGTTGTGCATAGACTTCACCAAACAATTAAAGAAAACACAATGGATATACAGAATGCACAAATATTCTAGCAAGATAAATTATAATATATTCAAATCAAAAGCATGATGGAGAGAACTGGTATCTAACCTTGGGTATGTCGTCTCCAACTCCTGAAAGAGCCGAGTTATTTCACATTGATTGGAACTGAAAAAGTGGTTGGGTGCAGAGTGTTGGATATGCTCTACCATTCTTGTTGCATTTTCGATCTCAGCCTGTAACTGTTGACGTTCGCGGTTTACCGTATAAAAGCGCTCTGCCCATGAAAGAATCATGTCTTGCTTGATGAGTTGCAATTCTCATAGAGAAGTTTGCAATGTTTGTATCTCGCTGTGCAGTTCTTTGATTCTATGTAAGGCTCTCTCCTTAGGAGTGGTATTCTATGACCCACACCGAGCATTTGGCTTCCTGTTGTCCATTTCTATCAATGGTTGGAATGAAAGAAGGCCTGAGAAGTTCTAGACTTTGAGAAGAAAGGCTGAGAATAGTAAGGGATGCTAACCTGTTCCTAGATTAATACGTAAATTAAGTTTAACCTTGAAAATCAAAGTGCACTCTTCTTCACCTTAACAAGGATGCATGCATCTCCTCGTAAATAAAGAATATCGAGCCTTCCAACAAGCCTCTGAAAAGTCACATTGAATGAAACTCCTGACTGGCATTGCATATGTGATATGGAGTACCTTATTAAGTTAGATTATGTTGTATTAGGTGTTTTAGTATTGTGCTAGTGAAGGAAAATTAAACATATATGGTTATATTTGCCTATATGCTGTCAGTTAACATGCATGAATTTTTATTTTTAATTTATTTTTTTGCGCCTTACAATATGAACAATTTATTAACGGAGTACATGGAAAATTGTGACTCTTGGATAAGCTGTTCATGAAAAATAAGGAGGTTTGGCTAATGGCTCGAATCGAACCTCCATGTCTGGGATGAAAACCTTTAAAAGAAAAGACGACAAGCTGAACAAAGAGGTGCAATGGCCTTCCAATCAAGTTCTAATTCACAAAAACACAACAAAGGCCTTCCCAAACATTATATAATCATAGCAGATGCACATAAATAACTATCTAAAATCATATTTCAAGGTAAAATATTATAGATAGCTCAAGTTAAAGATCATTGTCTCAAAAGATTATATTACAAAGAAGTACTTTAATATCTACATAAGCCACACTATGATAAATATAAGTACTGTAAGACTTAAAATTCGTGATCTTCTCTTGCATGCCTTGACCTTTGTCTCCAACGCCTTGCAATTGCCCACAAATCGTAACAACTCCTCTCTGGTGTGTTGCATTTCTTGAACTTTTGATCTTAGCTGTCAGTTCTCTTCGTGCATAGTATACAGTTGACTATTCAGCCTCCTGATCTCATGCATTTGATCTCTTCTAAACTGATGCTCTCTATCAGATAGAGGGGGATCCATCCATCGAAAGAAAGAAGATTTGCTGGGACCATCTTATAATGAGACAATAAAATAGTTATCAATTACATCAGCATGCTTCTACAAGATACTAAAGAGAAGTATAGAAGAGACTCACAAAATAACCGGCATAATAGAAAAATCGCTCCCTGGGTTCTTATTTGTATAAGAAGTCAAGATACATGCTTCATAATCGTATTTACAAGAAACTCTTACAGAATATGGCAAACTCGTACCCTCGGATGAAGAAGTCATATGAAGTATTCTACAACAGCCAATGATGACCTCGTTAGTATGTTATCAGCATAATAGCCCAAACATATATACAAAATTTTAATATAATAAAAGGTAAGTATAAAGTATCTTTCTAATGAAGATTACCATGGGATGAATCGGGCATAGGATCGGAGGTTCTCGTCGATGGAAAATTTCTCTTATCATGCCTAATCATAATTTTTTTACAACTGTAACACAACCTACCAGCCCTAGTTCCCCCAGTTACCTCAATTGTTGACTTGAATCTCTTACTAGTGCAACCTTTTGTTTTCACTCTATGCGGATCTAGTATTGCATTTGGTTGGGAGTTGTGGTTATGTACCCCATCAATTGGGGCATTAGCTAGTGGGGTTGCCATATCATCATTTGAGGGCAGCACTAAATTTGGCTGATGTATAACCCTTATACTTTCATTATTGGAATTGGAACCACTCCCTTCAGCATTATCACGTGCATCTGAGACATGTTCTCTCCTATATTCTTCTATTGATTTTTGAATCCCTTTCAAACCTTCAAAAACATTTTCATAAAGAGCCGAATTAGAGGTCTCATCATGAACAATTTGATCACATTCTTGCATCAAGTTGTGGTACCGTATAATTTTTGAATTTTCAACACTTGATGTTGTGGCACATTGTTGGTATATGATTATTTTCTTAGGGTTTTGAGTCCACTCCTCAATATTAGTGTTTTAGGCATACTGAAGATCCCTCGTATATGAAATACTGCAAGAATATGTGTATGCACTATCCTTGTAAAATTTCACTTTTTGCATGAATATGTGGTCACTCTGCTTTTATTGTCCCATTCAACTCTTCTAACCTTTTCAAGATCACTACTTGAATATCTATGAACAACATATTAATCTATATGGCCATCTGACACACTAATCTGTGCAAAATAATATTGTATTACTCAACCTCTGAAATTTAAAAAAGACCTCCTTTGTATATACTTTTGCCATGTCACACTAAATAGTGTGTTGTGTTTCATAACTGGCATGTCATATGTTATTTTACAATCAGTATCTATTTCTGCTGAATGTCTCCCTTTAGTAGCCTGTTCATATGCACAAGTAAATTTCAACAATTTTGTGCTGCGATGCACATATTTATCAAATAATGAATTCATGCTCTCAAATCTCCCTGTAATTGTCATGCCGACTAAAAAATGACATTTAACATAAACAGGCACTCACGCATTTCTGATACTATACAGTTACTATATCCATAAGTGATCATGCAAGCCATAAGTATCAATCATATTAGCCCATGCCTTTTCAAATTCATCTGATGTCTCACTTTTGTATATGCAATTAAACCAAGACTTCTGAAAAGTTGGATTGTTATGGATGACAATACCCATCTTTTCATTAAATTTTTTGTTCAAGTGTCATATGCAAAAAATATGGTGGGTTTGAGGGAATATATCTCTTACAGCCGCTAAGATAGTAACATCTTGGTCAGTCACTATTACTTTAGGAGCTACACCCTCCATCATATCAAGTCATGCTTTGAATAACCATTTAAAATCAACTATGATCTCGCTAAAAAGCAGTCTCGCCCCAAGTAATATTGATTGTTTATGATGGATAACACCAACAAATGGTCCAAATGGCATATCATATTCATTTGTCTTATACATAGTGTCAAAATACACAACATCACCAAATGCCCTATAATCAATTTTGGCTACACCATCAACCCAAAAAAAATGGCATCAGATGTCCTTCCCCATCCACTTGTAAGTCGAAACTAAATTGAGGATCGACTTTTGATTAACTCTGAAAGTATTATAACAAAGCATCTTCCCCTCGCCCCCGCTAAACTTGGATTTACGTAACTTTCTGTAAGTATTTCTAAGGTATAATTATGAAAATTTTAAATTTTCCAACCCACCTGCCTCACAAACTATAAAGTCTAATGCCTTCGCTACACCAACCCCAACTTGATTCAATCCTTCTGCAATATCTACTTGACAATCCGGCACATTCTTATGTGATTGTAAATAATGAGATTTATTAGGTGATTATAGACCATGACTATATTCAGATATGAATCTTGTAATAACCCACTTATCACAAACCTCACATTTAGAAACCCCAAGCAATGCCCATGCAATTACATCTGGTGAGACATCTCTCTTTATACTTTCACTTATTCTTTTCTGTGGGGGCCACATTTGAAGCTTCATTTGGATGATTTGAGTCAGCCAGTGGGCAATCTACTTCCACAAGTTTGGCCTTCCTTAATCCCTCTTTAGAGCATTTAAAAACCCAACCACACACATCTCTTGGCCAACTTTCTTGTATAACTCTTTCTAATACTATACCCACATGGTTTTGCATAACCATTGTAGAACTGGTAAGCATCTTTCTTATTGTCAAATTGCTAGCCAATCTTTGAGGTTAGATCAATAGGAACTCTTGGCAAAATTCCGTATATTCTTATCAATGAAATTTATACATCACTGCCCCATGCATCCATATTATTGAATTTTGTACTACTTATTTTAACACCCTGTCCATTTGAATCAGGGGAACCTGCCCCATCCCTCTTATTTACTTTCACAATATCTACATGTAAATCCATAGACCTAAAACAACCTATGTCAAAATAAATAATAACACTGGCCTTGAGTAAATATGCTAATCACTAAAAAACATGATACATAGTTTAAAAATTCAGATGAATAACCACTTAGTTTGTAAAGTTTGATTTATTTTACTAATCACAAATCCATTTGCAATTGAAAACTATAATAATAAAATCAATGAATAGGAATTAAATAAAAGAATAATTGATTAATTTAAATTAATTGAATTCAATGGACATTTAATCAAATAGCTGTTGTGCAATTCAAATATTTCCAATCAACAGAAGCTTGAATGTCTATCTCACTTTAAGTAATAACAAAAAGCACATGGGATTATCGTGAATCTAATGCAACTTTTAGAAAAAAATAATGAAAATGATGAAAATGAACGAGTGGAACGAATATGACTTACTTCAAAACTTTTCCTTTGCTAGAGTAGCAGGTTTGATAGCTCCTTTGCGATTGTGGATAGGATTTAGAGGAATCGGCCAATTTTCAAAGTCTACTCCAGGTCAGGGGATTTGGGGGTAGCGGACCTGCGGAAACAGACCTGCGGAAGCAGACCTGAAAAAATGATATGGGAGATGCGGGAGCTAGTGCAAATCAGAGGAAAGAGATTGATTTCTAGTTAGGAAAGGGTGGAAGCAGAGCAGACAGGGCGGGAAGATGGCATAACACTATGAGTGAGGGAGACTTGAAGTAATCCCTATTGTGCACCCTTCGTACCTCGTTTTCCCTAATTACACAGGTTTTACTGCGTTTAGGACATAAAGTTTACAGTGGGACATGGAATCCAGGTTTTCAAACATGGGGCATAGTTTGGGACATGGATTATGGAATGTTTTAGTGCGTTTTGGACATGGATATGGACTTCAGACATGAAATCTTGATTTTCGGACGTGGAGCATAATTTGGGACATGGATTAAAACAACGAGTGGTTAGATGTTCTAGCGTTGGATTTTAAATTTTTAATCCAGATCTAATGTTAAAATTTAATATAAAGTTTAAATTAGTAAAATTTGCACTAAAAACAACTTTCATAAAATTAATGAGATTTACACTAAAAATAAATTATTGACATTTGGAGTAAAAAAATTTAATATAAAACTTCAATTAATGAAACATACACTAAACAAACTTTTAATGAAATTAGTAAAATTTACATTAAAATAAATTAATAAAATTTAGACTAAAAAAATTTAGTATAAAGTTTATTAATTTGATTGCTGATGTTCGATTATTTTATGCCTCGAAAAATAATAAAGTCTATTCAATAAAAATAAAATTTTTTATTATAAAATTTATTAATTAAGTATACATCTTTTAATATAAACTTTCAGGGCAAGAAGACTTTTTTCAGAGGTGTGAGTGACGGAGACAGCCGGCGGTCACATCGCAGCTCCCTCCGTATCGCGTGTTTTGTATTTCTGGAAGACGAAGTCAAATGACATACTCTCCCTCCCTCCCTCACTTCAAGCACCCACAAAGGGCCTGGATGATGCCCGCCCATCGCATAATGAAAAGGTCACGTACACTAAATATTTCAATGTATATATGTATATATATATTTCCCATATATATATGGGAAATAATCTAGTGTAGCTAACGTGTGAGCCGCACGATCGGGCGGCAGTGATTGTAGCCGTAGGATGGGTGCTTGAGTAAGGGAGGGAGAGAGAGGTTTCATTTTTTACATATGAGAGGGGGGAATACACACATATGTGCAGAATGCTAAGATAGGCTTCTCATACTCTCCAACTCCTCTTGGCCACCTCCACCACTAGTTGCGTTGAGAGATCGAGGTCAGAACAATATTAAGCCACCACAACATTCTCTGTCTCTTTAGAGGGTGCCATGATGAGGAGCTCATTTTCTTGATTAGCAGAGTACACTACTCGAAGAGAGCGATTCAAAGGGCTTGGGAAGGTAGACGTCCCCAATCCTCTGGCTGCTTATTTTTTTGCACCACATCTTCTCCAACTGGATCTTCAACAGAAACCCATCTCCCTCTATTTTGAAATGCACCTTCTCCTGATGGAAATCCCTTCTCTACTAACCCACAACCGATTCCCCCCACCTTTGTGAAAACCCACACTGTCCACACAATCTACACCGCCTAATAGAAAATTTGGGAATGTCTACCTCACCACAAAGAAGTAGGTAATTTCATCTTTCTAGATTGCCATTCTTTCATATGCTGTGGTGGAAACTACACACAGATTACGAATGATTTTATCATTAAGCATTGCTTCAAAAAATAATAGTTTGAATTATCCATTTGATTGGGCTAAAGGTGACTATAATAAATTCCCATGAGAAATAGTATATTTTGGGGTTTCATCCAAATACAACAAATTGGGAACTCATTTTGCTGGTTGGTTCAAATTCTATGTAAACGGGATGACATGAAATGTTTTAAACAAATGGATATGTGATTAGTAAAATAAATACAACTTTAGAATATAAATGACTATTATTATCTATTTTCACATGGGTTGTTTTAGGTCCATGGATTTACATTTAGATATTATGAATGTAAATGACAAAGATAGGGTACGTTCCACTGATTCAAATAGACGGGGTCTCAAAATAGGTAGTTTGCAAGTTGATAATATATATGCAGTGAATAATCTTGTACAAAATGCAGCAATAGATATAAATAAATTTTTGTCTAGAGCTTCTATTGATTTATCCCCAAAGATTGGGCAGTAATTTGATAATGAGGAAGATGCTTATGAATTCTATAATTGTTATGCAAAACTAAGTGGGTTTATTATTAGAAAGAGCTATACAAGAAAGTTGGTCAGTGGAGACATATGTGCTTGGGTTTTTAAATGCTCTAATGAGGAATTAAGGAAGCCCAAACCCATTTGAGTAGATTGCCCGCCTGCAAACTCAAATGATCCACATAAAGCTTCAAATGTGGTACCCATAAGAAAAAAGGTGAAAATATAAAGAGAGACATCTCACCAGATGTAATTGCATGGCATTGCTTGGGGTTTCTAAATATGAGGAATGTAATAAGTGAGTTGTTACAAGATTTTTATCTGAACATAGTCACGGTCTAGAATCACATAATAAATTCTTTTATTTACGATCACATAGGAATGTACTAGATTGTCAAGTAGATATTGTGGAAGAATTAAATAAAGTTAGGATTGGTATAGCAAAAGCGTTAGACTTTATGGCTGGTGAGGTAGGTGGGTTGGAGAAATTAGGGTTTTCATAGGTAGACCTCAGAAGTGCTTACAAGAAGCAACATCAATCCAAGTTCAGCGATGGGGTAGATGCTTTGTTACAATGCTTTAAGAGTCAATCAAAAGTCGATCCTCATTTTAGTTTTAACTTACGAGTGGATGGGAAAGGACACCTAATCATTTTTTTAGGTTGATGGTGCAACTAAAATTGATTATAGGGCATTTTGTGATATTATGTATTTTGAGACGACATATAAAACAAATGAATATGAGATGTCATTTGGATCATTTGTTGGCATGAACCATCACAAGCAAATTATATTACTTGGGGCAAGACTGCTTTTTGGTGAGATCACAACTGATTTTAAATGGTTATTTGAAGCATGGCTTGACATGATGTGAGGAATACTTCCCAAAGTAATAGAGACTAACTAAAATGTTGCTATCTTAGCGGCTATAAGAAATGTATTCTCTTAAACCCACCATGTTATTTGCGTATTGTACTTGAATAAAAAATTCCATGAAAAGATGGCTATTGTGATTAGTGTTATTAGAACCGGACCAGCCGGTTCGATCGGGTCCAATCTAGGCACCAATTTGATTAAGACCAGTCTGGGTCAATGTTAGAAAATCAAACGAACCAACCGGGTCGAACCGGTTTGTCCTTAAAATTTAAGAAAAAATTAAAAAATTAAAAAAAGCTGAGGAAAAAACCCTCTCTCGGTTAATTGGTCACTCACTCTCTCTTCTGCTTGCGTGCCCTAATTTGTGAAGAGCCAAAGACGCCATTGACGACAGCCAACAACTTCTAGTGATTGCCTCTCCAACTCTCCCTCTCCGTCTCTGGTGGCCATCGACAATAGCCAGCCGTCAAAAACCCCTCTCTCTCTCTCTCTCCCTCTCTATCTCCGATCACCAGATCCAACATCCTATCCTAAGGCACGCCAGTTCCAAAATCCAGAATCGGAAACCCACCTCCCTCTATCTTCTTCTCGGGTCGCCAGATCCAGCATCATTGTCGGAAATCCCACTCCCTTTCTCTCCCTATCACTCATCTCGCCTCACAGAAACAGGGGAGGTTGTCCAGCTGTTCCAATCGATAGTAGTGGTGGCCATCGATGATAGCGACGTCCCTTCCAGCTCCGGCGTCTCCCACTTCCAGCTCCGCGCCTTCATTTTCCAGCTCCAACATCTCCATTGCTGACAATGGCGGCTCCAGTGTCTCTTCCAGCTCTGACGTTTGCATCTTCTTCAGCTCCGACATCCCCACTCGATGACAGCAGCATCTTCTTCAGCTCTAGTGCATCCTTCAACTTTGGTGGGTTTGTTGTGATTGCAAATCATGTTCGTCTTTTCAATATCAAGGCCATACCATAAGCTATCCGAAAAAGACCATAATGGAACCACTGGTTCTAATTGCTCATCATCTACAGATGATTTGGAGAACCTAAAATTTTCCTAGTTGATTTCCATGTTGTGTTCTTGATTTTGCAGCACTGATGTCCTACATGTGCACTTTGTTTGGAGTAAAAGTGCCACGGTGCATAACTTGTGGCACCTTAGCTGCTTTTGATTAGTTTTCATAGTAATATTCGCATCAAAGAAGGATGTGTATTTTATGGCAAATGGATTTATGATTGTAAACTTTAAAATTTGATGATGTTACTTATTTGACTGATTATTTTGATATTTTATTTGGTTATATTTATAGATTAATAGATCATGATTGATTATTCAAAAGGTATTTATGTGTGAAAAAATTATCTTACTATTATTGATTTATCATTTTGTTTTAGATATATTTAAAGTTTTAAAGTTTAAAGGAGCATAGATGTCAATCATGAAGAGTGAAGATCAATGGAGTATTATAAAATTTTAAAGTGAGTTTATTTAACCATGTCATTGTTTTTTTGTTACTTGCATAGTTAATAATCATGAGCAATAATTATATATTTATATTTTTTATTTTGATTATTATATCTTATTTTTTAATGTCTTGGGTATAGAATCATTGCTTCATGCATAATATAATTATTATATTATTTAAAAATTTTATAATATAGATATTTTTAAAATTATTAAAATTTGATGACATCATAATTATATTATGATGATGTCACGGTTCAAACCGGTTCACTTGAACGGTCCAACTGGGTTGAACCGAACTAGCTAAGTGGTCAGTTCAATTACCGGTTCGATTCTAATAATATTGATTATGATTCATAACAATCCAACTTTTCAAAAAACTTAGTCTAATTGCATATACAAAAGTGAAACATTAAATAAATTTGAAAAGGCATGGGCTGATATGATCGGTACTTATGGCTTGCATAATCAATCATGGCTGCAGCAATTGTATAATATTAGAAATATGTGGATGCCTGCTTATGTTAGATGTCATTTTTTAGCTGGCATGACAATTACAAGGAGATCTGAGAGCATGGATTCATTATTTGATAAATATGTGCACAGCACCATGAAATTATTGGAATTTGCATGTGCATATGATCAGGCTATTAAAGGGAGGTGTTGGGTAGAAATAGATGCTGATTGTAAAATAACATATGATATTCTAGTTATGAAAACACAACACACTATTGAGTGTGACATGATAAAAGTGTATACGAAGGTAGAATTTCAGAAAGAAGTTGAGCAATGCAAGTATTATCTTACACAGATTAATGTGTTAAATAGCCATATAGATCAATATGTTATTCATAGATATTCAAGTGGTGATTCTGAAAGGGTTAGAAAGGTTATGGCCACATGTTCATGCAAAAAGTAAGAGTTTTCAGGGATAGTTTGTACACATATTCTTGTAATATTTTATGTATGAGGGATCTTCAATATGTTTGAAAAACTTATTTTGAAAACGTAGACCTAAAGACCTAAGCAAAAGATCATACACTACTAATGTGCCACAGCATCAAGTGTTGAGAATTTACAAATTATATGGCATTACAACTTGATGCAAGAATGTTGTAAAATTATTCGTCAAGGGACTAGTGATTTAGCTCTTTACGAAATTATTTGTGGAGTCTTGAAAAAGATTCAAAAATCAATAAAAGAAGATAAAAGAGAACATGTCTTCGATGCACCTAATGATGTTGAAGGGAGTGAGGCTAACTTCAATAAGGACAGTTTGGGGATTGTACATCAACTTAATTTAGTGCTAACCTCAAATGAAACTATGACAGCCCTACCTGCTGATTCACAATTGATGCGAATTATAGCCACAACTCTTATTCAAATGCAAAACTGGATCCACATGTTGTGAAAACAAAAGGTTGGACTAGTAAGAGATTCAAGTCAACATTGTTGTGGTTGGGAGAGGTAGAGCTAGTAGGTTGTGTCATTGTTACAACAAAATTGTTATTGGGCATGATAGAAAAAATTGTTCATCGATTATAAGCTCCCATTCCATAGCCAATTCATCATACTGTAATCTTGATTAGAAAAGTACTTTATATTTACCTTTTATCATATTAAACTTTTAAGCATATGTTTAAGCTTTTATGTTGATGATATACTGATGGAATCCTTATTAGCTTTTGTAGAATAATTCATATGACTTTTCTGTCTGAGGGTACGAGTTCGCCATATTCTGCAAGGGCTATTTGTAAATGCGGGTTTGAAGCATGCATGCTAACTTCTTACATCGATAACAACCTATAGAGGCGATTTCTTAGTTGTGCTAGTTACTTCGTGAGTCTCTTTACATTTCTCTTTAGTATCCTGTATAAATACGCTAATATAATTGACAACTGTAAAATTCTCTCATTATAAGATGATACGAACAAATGTTTCTTTTTTGGTGGATAGATCCTCCTCTCACTGATAAAGAGCATTAGTTTAGAGGAGATCAACAACATGAGATAAGGAGGTTGAATAGTCGATTATATGTTATGCATGAAAAGAATCAACAACTAAAATAAAAAATTCAAAAAATGCAACACACTAGAGAGGTGTTGTTGTGATATAAGGCCACTTGTAAGGCGTTAGAGATAGAGGTCAAGGCATATAGTAGGCGATTCCGCATTTTATGTTTCATAATGCTTATAATTGTCATAGTGTGGTTTATGTAGATGATTAGACACTTTTCTATAATAGTTACTCTACAGACATTTCTCTTCAACTTGCAACTTTAGACACATTCCTGTAATCCTTAGCTAGATACGCGATCTGCTATTGTAATGAAATCAGCCTTTTTATTCTATTATTTCATTATGTTTGCTCAAAAACATATTGATTAATCATAATCATTCCTTTCATTTCTGTACTAAAAGTTATAGCTAAAAAAAAAGGAATTCAGCTCATTTCAAAGCCTCCAAAACCTCATTTCAAAGCCTTTAAAGATCGTAGATGTCTCAGAGACATCATTTTAGAGCCTTCGAAGATCATGTGTATCTTAGAGATCTTATTCAAAGCCTTTGAAGCTCAATTATATTTCAAAGATTTTACTTAAAAGCCTCCAAAGATTTACTCTATTATTACTTCGGAGGATCCGAAACTCTAACGGTTGAATCCGAATACTTAAGACATATCTAAAAGGGGATAAAACCCCTCCCAAAACCTAAAACCCTTCTCATAGCATCCAAAATCGTCTTCTTAGAACATCCAAATCTTATTTCAGAGGAGACGATCCATCGTTTCACTCGATTCAAATTCCTTAAAACAAATAAGTCTTCAATTTATCCATTCCCAGCAAAAATCTCCATTTCCTCAGTCGCTGTATCTTGATCTCCTCTTTGGATCTCGACACATCAAAACCCTAGACAAATTTGCTGCAATGACAAGAACAAAGGAGCCAACAAATTGTTAAGGAGTGAGTCTGAAAGATATGAGCATAGAAGAATAATAAAAGGAAGGATTTTTAACTTTGAAGTTTTTGGAGAAAGAGGAATGAATCTTGAAGTATGTGATTGGTTGAAGTTCCAAGGATGGATAGACTATATGGCTTACAAAGATACCTATTATTCTAGGCTAGTGAAAGCACTGATTTGCAATCTCAATTCTGAAATACAAAGGTAGTGGATAGGAGAAGTTGAAATTGACTTATACATTAGAGAATATAAGGAGAAGCTTTAATCTTCCTGAAGTTAAAAAGGATCTTGAATGGCCTTCTAGCAGAGAAGAATTATTTTCAAACTTGGCTAGAGCTAAGATAGATAAAAAGGAAAATTATCTACATGCCAGCCATCTCAATTTGAGTCTCAAGCTTGCATACCTTATGGTGATCAATATTGTCTATCCTAGGAGGGGTGCAACAGATAGGTAATGTATTTGAAAAAGATGCTAGAATTCTATAGGCAATGAAGAATAAGAAGAAAGTGGACTTAGCAAAATTAATATCATATCACATATAGTCAATTAAGACCACTACAAGGTTTCCACTCCCTTATGGAATGGTCTTGACCAAGCTTTTGAGGGAAGCTGGAGTAAACTTGTCCAAGGAAAAGGGAGAAGATTCAAGAGACGCACATATAGTTTACAAGAAAACCTTGCAAAGAATGGGTTTCAAGCCACCTCAAGTAGGCTGGATCATTGAGAAACCCAGAAAAGCAAAGCAGTTGAAGAGATCTAGACTTGAAGAAGATCAAGTGGAAACAGAAAGAGGAGGAGGAGAAGCTCTAAGAGAAGAACCAAGAACTGAAAGAGTAGAAAAATCAAAAAATATATTGAGAGAAGAAAATGTCACTGTAGCAACAACAACCCTATCTATCACACCTGTTAGGTCTTCATTACCAATGAGACCTACTCTTCAACCATCTCCACAAGCCTCCCCATAAATCCCTCCTACCCAAACCTATCCCACAAACCTTAGAAAATAGATTGTGCATCATAGAAAACTCTATGTCATCTCTAGCTCTTAAAATTGATAGGATTGATCATGAGCTAGAAAATTTCATATCATTTGTAGCTCTTAAAGTTAACAAGATTGATCATAAGATTGACTCTCTGATTTCATCAATGGAGTCTCTTAGAAACCCACCTCAAACCTAACATTCACCACCCTACTCACTCCAATTTCCTCACCAACCACTTCATAGAACTCCTTCACCCATTCATTCCCCACACACTCACCATCTCACACTTCACACTCATTCACTCCAGCTCCAAAAGTTGTTCAGCTTAAGGTTGAACCATCTGAAGTTGTTCTTCCAACTCTTCCTACACGGCCTTCTTCAGTCTTTCCAAAATTCCTACACATTGAACCATCCTCAATTCTTCTAGAAGATTACCTTTCGAATATTTATAAAACTCTCATTAAGTATCAAAGAACCTTTTGTAAGGTAGATTTTCTTCCTTTGGGCCACCAGATTATCTGGATTGGGAGGATTCTTAGGATTCACAGGATATCCCTACTAAGTATGAAAGATTTCATTCACTAAACTGTAAGACAACGCCAAAACCTCCTCCCAAGAAAGTAGAAGATAATTTTGACTTTCTTGTACTCATCTGTCATCCAATCAGAATGATATATTCTGAGTTTGAGGCCAAATCAGAAATTGACACCAGGATTTTTGATATGTTCTTTTCCCATAATCTTACTATTTCTCCCAAGGAATTACCTTTCCTGCAACTCACTGATCCTAATACTCTCTCCACGATTCAACTCTTCCTTGATCCTCCCTTAACTTCCAAAGGGAATGACATTCAAATTCCTTATGTAGAGTCATTCCTAGATGCATATGGTGAAAAACTTCTTCAATTGTTTCCAGAATATGAAACTCCTTGAAGTTCATTTTTATCTCCCTTAGGTCCTTATCATCAGATTTTTCTAACCAAGGAAGAATTTTTACTTTTCTATCAAGCAAATCTGCAAGCTATTGTTAACGATTTTCCACTTCTATATCCACATCTTGTTGATCTATCAATTCAACACAAACTTTTAGTTTCAAAATCATCCCCTGCACTTGAACCAACTCCATTCTCTACAAAAACCAAAACCATAAGAAAACCAATACCTGCGCCTAAACCTTAACCTTCTCCAAAACCATCTTCCTCTTCTAAAACCAAAAAGAGATTCAGAATCCCTCCTCCAAAAATTCACAAAAAGGCTCCTCTCTCTTGCATAACTATGTTTATGAAGAATATGTTGTCAGGATGAATGCAAAAAATAAAGTCATTTTAAACAAAACACCTATGTACTTCCCTGAATCGTTAGATCCCTCATATCGATCTCACATTTACTTCATTTATGTTTTTAACCATGGACTTAATGTCACAACTAATGAACCCTCTACTGCATTTCCCAAAGATCTTACTTTCATTCCTCTTCCTCCCTCCAAAATTAAACACGCTATGTCTAAACCATCTAAGTTCTCTTCCTAAACACCTACACCACCACTTTCTCAGCCTACTTAGATCCTTCCCCCGTCAGCTTACCCTAGTTTCTTTCCAAACGCTTACTAGAAATGACCTAAACCACCATCCAATCAATCACACCCTTAATCCTACTGCATCTGCATTTCATTCCTTTTATTGTAACTCTGTGATGTAATATCTCTATCATAAATACATTTTGATAGTGCTTTCTTATAATGACAATCATCTTTTAGTAACATTTTTTGTGTATAGAGCTATTTTATAGGTCCTCATGACATTCTTTTGTAATCTGCTTTATACTTTAATGTTGTATTCTATATTTTTGTAATATATCTTCTTTGTTCTACATTGTTTTTCCCCAAAGGTTTTTCTTTTTGGCTTTTTATTATGACAAAAAGGGGAAGAAATGTCAGACATAGTAATCCAGTATGATGGTTCAAATTATAATTTTTTGTAAGTGTACGGACGTATATCAATATAGTGTGCAAATGCAAGTACCGATCCCACAGAGAACAGTAAACTAACTTAATTAATCTTAGTTACTAAGTATATAACTAAATAGAATTAGAATAATATTTTGGTATAATTCATAAACTTAATAGAATAAAAGTAAATGAATAGCTAAAGATAGCATAAAGAGATTAATAAGATAAAAAAGTTTAGGGATCCAATTTTACCATAAGATGATAACTCTTTGCCAATGGAATATAAGATTTAATGCCTTACTTGGGTTTGTTCTTTCAAAAGTAAGATTATTATCGTTAGGTGTGCTAGTTTAAATCAAGTGCTTTCACTCATTCCAATTACCTATAGTGTATAGTATAATTGAGGTGAAAACCCATTAAGTTCAAAAACATAAGAACCAAAACAGAATAGTTTAGCATATGGTGTGTACCTTAACCACACTTTGATAAATAATCTAACACATAATATTAGTGATCAAGCAATAAAATAAATTAAATTATTGTAAACAACATCATGAATGAAATAAGATCATTTACCATTAATAATATCTAACAATCTATGACAAAGAGTATCAAAAAGGGCTACGTCTTCACCCTAGAAAAGAGGATTTAGTTCATAAGAGAAAATAAAACAACTCCCTGAGATAAGATGATAACAATAAAAAACATCTTCTCTCTTTCTTCTTTCTTACTCCAATTCCTTTTTCTTCTTTATGGGAAATCTTTTGAAAAACGGCTCTCAATCCTTGAGGAAAACTCCAAAAAATGAAAGTAAGAAGAACCCTTAAAAACCCTTAACTTTTGCTTAAAAAGGCCACAAATACAAAATTGCAAAAAAGTCTGCAAATCTTGGTCCACCTCGAGTGTCGGCGGCACTGGCCTGCTGCCCATTCCATCTGCTTCTTTTGCTCCTTTACAACCGCTTCCTTCTCTATCCCTTAAGCTTCTTCTTTTTCATTCTTTTTCTATTTTTTTTCCATCTTCAATGCACTTATAAAATCCAACAAATAATCACTAAATCCATTTAAAAGACACAAGGATTTGTAAGTAAATTAATCTTAAACATGTATAATATATGTGTATGAAATTCACTCATCATAGTGTTGAGTTAATTAGTGCATTATCTCAGGGGGGCTGAACTATTAGAAAGTTTTATGAGAATGCATCTAGTCAGGAGGATCCAAAGTTCTGCTCTAGAGAGATGTCTCAAGTCGCCAATCTTCCATCACTTCAAAAGATCCGAAGTAATTAATTCAGAGGAGCTAAAATGTCCTCTCTGAAATGTCCTTTCATCACTTCAAGGAAGATGTCAGACATTTCATCACTTCAAGGAAGATGTCAGACAAGGTGGGAGATGGGAAGTAGTCACTGTCACCTTTTCGTCTGTACATGCGTGTTTCTCTTTTCAAAGCTCAACCCGAAAACTATACCTCTCTCTCTCTCTCTCCCTCCCTCACTTGCACACCCATCCTATGGCTGCAATCACGCTCACTCGATCGTGCGGCTCACACGCCAGCTAGACTGAATATTTTAGTGTAGCCGGCTACACTAAATTATTTCCCTATATATATATATATGAAAATTTCTAGAAGGTTTAGATGTAAAAACTAAAGTTCCACCCAACAAATTTCTATAGGTTACTGATTGATCGTAGGCCAAGAAGGTCATTAGGCCAAGAAGATCATTGGGGTATTAATAGTGCATGCAATAAAAGGCATAAGTTCAAAGATTTTAAAAAAGATTTTAAAATGAGATTCGTGGTTTCTACAATGCAGATGAGCATAATAGATCTACTTTAGATGAAACTTTGATTAGCAAAAGAGTGAAATTTGATTAAGGTGATAATATACATATCGACATGGATGGTGATAGTGTAACTATTATCCTCAAGATGACAGCTTTTGTGTTTACCATGATGGTATTCAAATGATTCCCATGGACAACACTAATATTTGAATTGTGCCTAAATCATTCTTCAAGAATCCCTTATGAAGATCTCACAAGATAGAGAAAATACTAGAAAGTGTTGGAAGTGGTTCTAGTACAGGCACTTCGACACTTAAGTCAATAAGGGACCTTAGTAAGAATATAAATAATAGAGAGAGCTTCTTTCTTAAAGAGTTTATCTAAGGAAGTGCATACCTATTATCTTTATAGTTGAGCATAAGGTATATTTATAGTTAAGCATAAGAAATATACACACACAGGAATATACACAATCTGTACACAGATGAAATAAGAATTCCTATTTAAAGAAGGATTCTTGAGAAATACGCATCCCTATTTCTTCTAGGATTTTCTTTTAGGGAACAGTTTCGGTTTTAATTGGAAGAGGCTTCTCATTAGAATAAGAATCAAACATAGCGTAGTGCCAGCTGGACAATAGATATCCTGTGTTAGAGATCTCTAACAAAAACATAAAATATAAAATTAACTATTAAATCTTATTTAATTAAATCAAAATCTCCATTCTCATCTTTTATTTTGGGTTAATTATAATGTTTTAATTAGATACAAGCCGACAATTATATATATATTGTACATTTAAATAAAAAGTAAAAAATCTTAATTCAAAACTTACTTTGAGCCATAATAATAATAACTCTTAATAGAATATACATATTGGTTAATCAATTTTGTAAGTACGAAGAGACTAGCTAGACATCCATTCCATCTCAAGTGTTTCTTTTTAGAAATACATAAGTGTATCATATTTCTAGTGATTTCAGGACCAATTTTAATTAATTATTTACTTACTACAAACGTTGAGATGAGCTTTTAATTAATGATTTTTTTATATTTTGACAAAATAATTAAGTATTAAATGATAGATGGCTTGATTTCATTTTATTTATAGGAATTGTGATGGTCCAAGCCACGGGGCAAACACTGAAACTCCTAAGCCCACCACCGGCTCCAGCTAATGTAACAGCTTTCTTTCTGTTGGATTTTGTCGTTTATGCCCATTTTTTTAATAGAGAGCATCATTTAGGCCCCAAGAAGTTTGCATAAAGTAATCCCTTCTTTCTTTCTACGAAATTGGAATCCAATGATTCACACCATCCTTTTATTTTTTGACCAGTCCATCTGTCATTTCTTAGCAGGATGTTTCAAGAACCTTCCATCCCCCACGAACTTGCAAACTTGAAAATTTACCCTCTTCCCATACACCAAGACACCATCTTTGTAATTTTTGCCCAGTCCTCATGTCATTTCTTAGCAGGATGTTTCAAGAACCTTCCATCACCACAAAACTTGCAAACGTGAAAGTTTAGCCTCTTTACAGATTCCAATGCCCAAGTCCAGTCTCCAATCCATTTGCTTCTTGCCAATGTTTTCTTCTTTTCAACGGCCCAGATCTTGCTTGAGTGAATAGGGCCCACATCTTTGCACAATTCAGACATGTTTTGGGGATTTAATAATTTTTATCTTGCTTATTTATTTTCGTAAAAGATTTTTGGGGTTGTCTCCATTTTATACTTCTGTTCATGTTCGTTTCATTTCGGTGTGCCTGAAGAGCGCCTGAAGAGCTAAACCCTTTCCTGCAACGGCAAAACACAAGTAGGTGAGAACAGAGAAGATAAGCATGTTTCTTAAGTATACTCCACAAGAACACATAACTTACCTCCAAAACTTCATCCGACGGTCCAGATGCAATGACATACAAAGCAAAAGAATCCCTCCAACAGCAGCCGTTCACCTGCAACACAGAGACAGAGATGAGAATGACAAACAGACACGGAAAATAAATCCAACAACAGAATAAGAAAAGATATGTATATATATATATATATAAAAAAAAAAAAAAAGAGTCGGGGATTGAAGCACAACGAACACACACACACACACACAAACAAAATGACAAAATAAATAAAAAATAAGGAATTGATGACAAAAGCGACGTGACATACTTTAACGGAGGCAACGGATAGCTGCAATAAACAGCACGGGAATGAGAGACGGAACCCTAACGGCAAGGGCAACGCGCCTCAATATTGCAGTGTTGTTCTTGCTTGCGGCAGGGATAGTTACCAAACAACCCACAACAAAAATAAAAGAGAAAAAAAGGAAAAAAAGAAAAAGAAAAAATGGCTTAAAAATGGAAGTCCCACAACAACTCCATTGGGAAGAAGCGCACGAATCAAACAGATATTAAAATGCATTGAATCGCGGCGAATCTTGGAAATCCTTTCACGGTTTTACAGTCCATCCATCTACAACAACAATATCTTATCTTTCTTCCCCCTTTTATACTTTTTCTCAGGTCTGATTTTGAGTATTGAAAACGATGAGCAGACCTTGTTACTCTGCGTTTACGAATTTCTTTAGCTATTGCCAGTGATTCCCGTTGTGCACGAGGAACACGTTTCCGCCGTTGGTGTGGCAGGCGTGGCAACGGCTTGATTTCGCGAATTTCTCACGACGGACGGGAAATCCAACGGGCATCGTGCAGGCATAAGTAGCTGGGATGGACCGAGACGGAGGCGATGATCGGCCCGTCGCTGAGGAGCTGGGTTTCCCAGAAGCCGTTGACGGCGGAGAGATTTTGGGTTTGGGCGAGAAAAGGAAAGCTCGGATCTTTACGGAAGGCCCCGCGCGGTCGTATTCGTGGATGAGATTGGCGAGGTCCTCGTCCGACGTGACGGACACGAGGGCATCCTCCAGCTCCTCCGTCGGCAGCTGGCATCGCAGGCTCACGGACGGCGATCCGCACAGCTCTACCACCTTCGACATCAGCTCTGTATCCAAGATCGGACTAATTTGAGAAAAAAAAAAAAAGGACTTACCGAAGTATTAAAAATAAATACGAAAAAAAAAAGAACGAAACGGACCTTGGAATGTAACGGAACGGTCAACGGAGAGGACTCGGGTATCGCCGCCAACGTAACGGAGCTTGCCGTCGAGATAACGGGGCAGGATCTTGCCGCCGTAACTGCAGAGGAATTTGATGGTGGGATTGGGCTTGTGGGTGGGGTGGACCATGATCAACGGTTGGGATTGGTGGGTTTGGCGGCTGCTGATGAGATGGAAGGTGAAGGCTCCGAGAGAGGAAGGAGAGGAAGGGGTAGCTGGATGGTTGAGCTGCGCCTTCAAGCCTCTACTTGCGGGAATTGGGGCTGTATTTATAGAGATTTTCGGGGAAATTGGCGAGAAGGCCGAATAGCCTACACGTCACTGCAAATGGCCCACACGCAAACGACCCAAATGTCCGTTTTTGCATTTTTCTTCCCTCTCCTCCTTTTGCTTTTTGAATTTTTTATCTCGGGGAATTATTGCACAAACCCTCCCTGTAGTTTTGCTACTTTCCCAACGCTACGTTGAAATAATCATGAAAATTTATAACTTTTTAGATTAAAAATTTTGAACATACATATCTTTTCTTTCTCTTGTGACAACAGCTAAAAATACTTATTGTTGGTTGATATATAATTTGGCTCAAATAAAATATTATGGAGATATTACAAATAGCAGAAAACTTGGGGAGGTATCGGCACTCTTTTAGATGTCTTTGTTGCCGACTGACAGAGTGGTCAGGTTCCTCCCCCTTTCAGACTCGGTGGACAAACCAACGCTTCCACGGATGTCCAGACGTCACACGTGGGAGCTCCTCCTCATGTTTTATATTTAGTCTATGTTGCGCCACTTGAAATGATAATGCATTTTATTTTCAAATCACGCACATCTATAGTTTCTATGACATTACTGTTTTTTATTATCATCTATAATTTTAATTATTATTTTTTATTTATTTTCAGTTTATTATTTTATACCAAATATCATTCTTTATATTGTTAACATTATTTCATTATCTTTTTTAAGTAAAAAATTATTTTAAGAAAATTTTATTCTAATTGTTATTTACTATAGATTTTAATTTTATTAGGTTTGCAACTCAAGTGGTCATGTAAATTTCTTTTTCCAATTCTTTTACCTTCCAAACAAATACCATGAAAATAGAAATGATATTGGCTACAGAACAAATAAAAATAAAATAAATAAATTTTAATAAAAAGATAATTAATAATTAAAAAGTTCGAAATTCTCTGTTGCATAGCCACGTGGCATTGGGTTGCAGCGGGGCCCACCATGTCTGCTGGATGGAAAACGGTAGAAGACGTGAATGCGTCCGAGAAGTTGGCAGGCTTGTTCGTAACGCTTGAAAAGGCGCCGCATCTGTTGCGTTCCTGCATCAGCTTTGAAATCTGAAATCTCCCAAAAGGTTTTATGCTCGATCACATGCAATTGATATGTCGGCTTAGATTAAAGGCTGCAAAAATGCTGGAGATGTCACGTCTCACCCGCAATTAAAATTCATCTTACCCCATTTATTTTTAGTGGGGATGTTAAGGCCGATAATTTTAGTTGATAATTTAGATTATTTAGAAATTTATTTTTTAAATCAACTCAAGTGAAAGAATTTGATTATATCAACATGGGTAAATAGTATGAGATGAACTTTGTATTTAATTCCATAATGAATGCATCGATAACTAATATTTTTATTTAATTTTATAGTAATAAGAAGAAACATATTACTTACAATGTCATGTAAAAAAAAAAAAAAACTATGTGAAATAACCATTTCAATGAAATTCTAGTTGCAATGTAATCTATACTTAAATAGTTCAATCCAATCATCCAAACATTAGCTCCGTCATATGTTAAGCCATGACTATTATATTTAATAACTTTTCCAAAGTTACTACGTATTTATCCAAGAAACAAACTCAAGGGTTGTTGGATTGCACTTAATCTACTATTTTTTATCCTAATCTCTTTAAGGGTCTTGGACAGTCTGATAGTAATGTGGTTTAACAAAAAGAGGATGCAATAGAAATAGAAAAATAAACTACATGATGATAAGAACAAAATCAGCTTTTTATGGAAAATAATAAGAAATAATTAGAAATATAAGTAATAAAAAAAAGTAAAATCATTAAGATTGTTAGAAATAATTAAAGGTAACGTCCCCTTGAAAGGTCTGTGTAACAATTACAAGCCCTCCTGATACACGCCTAATAATTGGTACATATTCAAACAAATGTCTCCATGTTAAGCAAAGAAATAAAAAATAAATAAATAAAATAAAATAAGCTTTACAACATAGAAGATAATATCAATTATTGATTAAATAAGTTTAAAATACTTATTAAAAATATAAATAATCACATAGTGTCGTGGTGGGGAAAACATCAAAAGTAATGCTAGCAACATGGGAGGATAATAATTAAAAATAGAAATAAAATAAAATCATCATAACAGATACATTTGAAAATGAAAATTCCATGAAATTCTTAGGAACGAAACTTCCCTCTGATCAGCCAAACAGCCCTGACGAGAGAAAAATAAAAATTTATTGTATAAAATTCGTTTCCTTGGAAAATGATATGAAGAGACTGATTGGTACCACCGTCGGATACCGTGTCAAAGATACACCAAATATTCGACCGAACACGTCGTAGAATAATTAATACTCGATATATATCATATTTGGATGGTACACATGATCTCATTATTCTAATTCAACGACTAACCCGCGTCGCAGTTAAAATCCATGATGAGAAAAAAAAAAAAAAAATTCATACCCACCCAACCAACAAATTCCCGGAAATCACGCGCTGATTGGGAGTTTTCCAGGTAAAGCAGATTTTGGGGCTCTAACCTACCACAATTTATGCTTCCCTATCAATTTAGTTTGGGCCAACACATTTAAAACCTCCAATTAATTGGGTATCCGCGTATGAAGTATTGCATGTAGCCAGAGTATCAGTCTCAAGGCTATCGATGTGGCCAAATGGAGAGGCGCCGAAAGAAAGAAGAGATAACGAATGCCATGGTGTGGGGCCGAGGAGACAAATGCATGGATAACAAAATATATGGCTGCCACTTGTGCAAGCGGATGATGATGTCGTCCATATCCATAGCTTATTCATGACGTTTGCCATCATCATGAGATACCAGACTCCTCACTACATGGAAGCCTCCATACGTTTCATCTAATACAATACTCTAATTCTAGTCACATGAAATGATCTTTTGTCTTATAAATTAAGCTAAATGAGTGGTGGAGATATAAAGTTGAATAAATAAATTTAAAGTTAAGACATATTCGATTTGATTTAGATTTAAGAGATGTAAAAGGAGACATAAAAGAGACTATGTAAAAGAGTTATAAAGAGGTAACGTAGAGGGTGATGTTAATAATGTCAGTCATATAGAGATGATATTAGTTATAATTTATTTTTTTAAATACAAACATTAAATAGAAATTTTAAAATTATTATAGAGTAATTAAATATGACATCAAATAAAGATATTGCTAAATAATAACTTTTGGGAGACCTTTGTACCCTTGCTACGTTGAAACAAACCAATTTACTCTCATGTATTATAAAAGGACACACATTGCAGCATGTATCCCTTAGTTCATAAGGTTATGTTTTGCTAATTAAATTCATATCCACTTCTGCACCGCGTGCATGGTCTACCCTCGGCATCTCTTATATTTCTATTCTCACTGTTCTATTTCTCTTTTTATTTTTCTATTATTTAACTTAGGAAATGTTAAAATAATTTTTTGTTCTTATTTTTTTCAATTATTCAATTTAAAAAATATTAGATTGTATATTTTCTATTTAATTTTTCTACCATTCAATTTAAAGAATCATAGATTAAGTTTTTATTCTCATTTTATTTTATAATATTTTATAATGTAATTTAATAAATTTTAGATTATATTTTTGTCATTAATTTTTCCTATTAATTGATTTAAAGAACCTCAGATTATATTTTTATTATTCAATTCCCCTATTATTGAATTAGGAAGCTAAAAACTATGTTTTGTTCTCATTTTTTTCTATTGTTTAATTTAGAAAATTCTATTTCAAATTTTAATTTTAATTTACTTATTATTCAATTTAAAAAAATTAAATTATTTTTTTGTTATCATTGACAAAGAGATGATTATGACACACTTTCAAAACATGTAAATCTTATCAAGGACAATTACAAAATCTATAAATTTATATTTGAGTGATTGTAATGCAAACATATTTATTATAATTTTTTATTTAAAATATTAAAATGTTGTTTATTTATTTAACTTTTAAATACTTAATATTTTAAAATATATTCTTTCAACAATAAATTTTATCAGCTACTGTTAGGAAACCTTAATACAAGATAAGTTCAATAACTATCAGATTAGCCACGGTAGACATCAATTCCAATAAGAGACCTCGTAAGACTCTATTTTTAGAGCCAATACCATTCAAAAATGTTCTCCTAATGCCGACTCCAAACTTACCCATATATATAGTAGCACCTAGCTAGGGAAATACTCAAATATTCTGGAAAAGATCATGAACAAAAATTTAAGAACAACTTTCAATTTTTTTGCATTATTACAATAATATTACATATCCTTATCAGACTAACCAAGAACTATATTACTAATGTTTGCATTGGGAAATTTCCCAGCTACCTTTCTTTAACATGGGAAGAAACCATTAGAAAATAAGGTTGTCTGTTGCCTTAATACCATATTCTGGCACTCAGGCGCTGCTACTAGCTGCTACAACCGCTTACAAAAAGCCTGATGCAGTGCAAAAGCACTTAATACCATATTTTGGCACCTAAGCTCTGCTACAAGCTGCTCCAACTGCTCACAAAAAGCCTGTTGCAGTGTAGAAGCATGTTTCACGTACAACCGGGCAATCTTGTCACAGAGAACTTCTTCTCAAGTTGTCGCTTCTACCTCAAGACTTGCCAATGCTACTATTTTAGCCTCAGCAACCTCCACTACAGCAAAGCGTTTCGACTCCATAGTCTCTTGGGTGTAGTATCTTGATCAACGTCAACAGCCTCACGAGCGATCATAGAGAACCCCCCGAGTAGATTCAACAATCTTCTTCACGGCATTGGTTGCATCATGGTTAGCAACCAATGCTTCTAGCCGAAAATGTTGAGAAAGCAAAGAAAAGAAAAAAGAAAGCAGAAACATTACTTCATATATAGGCGGAAGCACAACTAGTTAATAAGCACTAGGTACATTGCGGAAGCGTCTAACGATCATACATGTATAGTGGAAAGTATTACTTAAACTAAATGAAACCAATCATTAAGCTGAAGCATCATTCAAACAAAAACGTCTGAAAGTGCTATTTAAGAAGTGTGATTCAAATAAGGGATGTTGGACCGATACATTAAAGACTGCCAAAGAAGACAAAAATATTATTTGAATAAGTTATACAGGGACATGTTGCTTCAGAAACAGAAAAACAATTCATTAATTTCATGATATATAGGGAATACCTCAAAATAATGAAGGAAAAGATGAAGGCCCTCATTAGCAGTGAAAAAGGCAAAAATAGGAGAAAAAAGTATAAAAAATTGTACAATTTTAATGAGTTAGGACATCTATAACTATCCTAAGCTTGATAATCTAGTGCCAAGCATCGGCCAATTTTTCCTCTAGAACCTTCACCCAATCTAGGACCTCCATATGATCGATGGCGCGTTCAGTGAGGTATTGATCTGCCACCCAAAATGATGTCTGAACAAACTAGTATTGTGCTTCAAGGGGCTCTATCTCCTGATACAATTTGTCTATTTTTGAAGCCTTGTGATGCCCCAAAGTTAGAGCTCTATGATTCTATATTTGGAGCAATATTTGACCACAAATGGTAACAAGTAACAATTTATATAGGCCTTTTGAGGTGTGTTCCTATGCATTGGAAAACCTTATGCTAATGACAGACAATGAGGGCTAAAAAGAGCCTATGATTGATGTCGATACATAGATTTACATTAATGCGGATATATGGGCTAAGGCTTTATAAGGATCATAACATAAAAAATTAAACATCATGAAAGTAGGCACAAAAGACTAGGTAAACAAGGAAAATAGGTTCTATCACATTTCTTTGGAGGAAACTGATATTAGGAAATCATAACACAAGATAAATTCTATAACTATATCATTAGTCATGCTATAATCTAATTCCAATAGAAGACTTACTCCAACCATAATACTATTTTGTAAGACTTTGTCTAGAGCCGGTACCATTCTAAGAGAGATTGCTAATAAGACTAGGAAATGTATCACTTTAGAGAAGACTATTCTCACTAGGAAACCTCTTATCACTAGAATTATTCCCACGTAAGATATTGTATCACATGTGTATTGACTCAAACTCAATTATAAATGCACTGGTATGCATAACTCATAAGGGAAGCTCTCTTTATTATCTATACTTCTTACTAAGATCCTTTATAACTTGAGTATTGGAGTATTCGTGCTCTGGGACCACCTCTATGCTTTTTGACATTTTCTTTATATTGCAAGATCTTCATATAGGATTTTTGGTGAGCAATTTCGGTGAGGACCCAAACACCTATCAAGGATCTTGGCCCTATCACTAACTCAAAGTAATCATATGAATTGTTCAATCTAGTTTCTAAATGAAAAGATCAATCTCAAGTTAACATCTTCTAGAAGCTCCTATTGGCTTTGCCCATCTATTCTATACACTTAGGGCTTATTTGGCTCTGTATTTGACAAGCCTAAAAGTGCATTCCAATACGTAAATTTGGAAACGTAGAATCTTGAAAGAAGCACTATTTTTAGCAAATTTGACAACTAGCTTAGGTAATGCTAAAATTAAAGAAACAAAATCCTTGTACCATTGGATGCCTTGCAAACACTTGCTACTCATTTATAAAGAAAAAATATAAATTTTATATATCGATTTTTGAGTGATTGTAATGCAAATATATTTGTTCCCTTTTTTTGCATTTTACCTATTAAAGTGTAATTTATTCCTTGTTAAATTTATTTAAATTTTTAAAAATAAATGACCTTTAGAGGATAAATTTTAATCCCTACCAAGCTCCTAGCTCCGCTAATCCAAGGGACATGAATAGTAAATAGTTCAATCTATTTTCTACCTTATAAATTAAAATCAAGTCAGCATCTTCCAATAACTCTTATGGCCTTTTCTTGTCCCTTCTCTACGCTTAAGGTTTATTTGGCCTTGCGTTTTAAGAGCCTAGAAACGCTTTCGTTTCATGTGTTGTGTCTAGCTAAAAACTACTAAGTATTGTTGTGACCATACAAGTTATATCAATGCATCTTGCAAGAAACCTGTATGTTCGCATCTCTCGCATACAAATGCCATTCACTTATCAATATAAATATAAAATCTATATATTTATCATTGAACGATTGTAATACAAACATACTTATTTGATATTTTTATTTCACCGATTAAAATATAATATATTTATGATTAAAGATATTTAAATATTTAGAATATAATCTTCAGCATTTAAATTTTAACCCTCTGCTTAAGTTCCTAGCTCTACTACTAACTCAAAGGAATCACGTCAATTGTTCAATCCATGTTCGATCTTAAAGATTAATGTTAAGTCCACACCTTCTAAAAGCTCTTATTGTCTTTGCCTATCTATTCTCTGTGTAGAGCTTGTTTGGCCATACATTTGATTGAGGAGTCTAAAAGCATTTTGGTTTTATTTGCAGGGTGTTTGGCTAAAAATTAGAAAATACTTTTGGAACCACAGAAGCTATATTACTATGACTTGGAAGAAAAACTTATTTAGTACTTTTGCTAATTAGCTTTTGCATTGAAAAAAAAAAAAAGAACATGGAATCTCTTGTGAGCACATGCCATTTGCTTACCTAACGTATTTTGTGACAAGGGCCACGAGTCAGGTTAACAGCCATACAATACAAAATGAGAATTGAGACCAATATAAAAATAGTTGTATTTAGAAAACGGAGCATACGACACGTGGTGCAGTGCACATGTAAAGCATTCAAAAGCCATGTGATGGTCTCTTGAGCAGCCCACATGGTGGGTTATTGCTATTCATTCCCCCAATAGCGTGAGGTTAGGTACAAGAGTGCCAACTTGTCGTCAGGTCCAAATGCTTTCTGGCCATTGAATGTAGATTGCGGTTCTAGTTTGTCCTCCAAATCATGGGACCCATTTTGGATTTGCTATGGATGGAATTTAATGCTTTGAAAGATGATTCAATTCCATGCTGGCCCCTTAAAATGGAGGTGTAAAATAAACGGTCCAATTTAACAAAAAAATTGCAAATTAACTGGGAGCTAGGTGACTCAACAATGCATACCTTGGGTAGACCCCATCGGCATCTCGGAAAATGATATGGATTGATGGGCATGCAGTGATTGATTGAACGGTCTACAGGCGTGCTTGAGTGGTGTCTTTTCAGTGAGGTTTGGATCCGTGACATTACAGGAAAAATATTAGTTGTCCAACAATATTTTTTTTCCTGAGTTCCCATGAATAGATTTCAGTTGTCCAAATCCTTTGGCTAGCTGTGGATGTTGCGATATGGAAACTTGACATGTGGCAATAGAATTTTCAGTACTTCTATGTTATTTTATACTCTGTAGACCTGTTCTTATACTCAGTAGACCTGTTCAACCACACGAAGTGTCAACATTGTATGGCGACCGACTAGACTGTCAAATCATTATTTTCATAGTCTATTGGGATCTCGTATAATGAATTTTACTAGGCTATTTTAATGATTTATATGCGAAGTAGTTAGAATATCCTGAATTTTTTTGGTGTAATGTAATAGGATAATTAATTTCATTAAAATTTGACCTGCCTTATTTTGGGCCGATCAGGATGGTTGGATTAATTCTAATTTGACTGTTATTTTTGCACTATTTACTTAATTAAAATACCAAAAATTATTCTAAGGCTTGTAGATGTCGTCATTTGAAAATATACAAAATTATTCAAAATCTAAAATTAATTTAGATTGATCCATCCAAGTTTTAAAATATTGTAAAATTTTATATAATTATGTATCCAAATAAAAAAATGATCTTCAAAATACATTTATTTCCATGCAACATCTTCATTTAATTTTACCATGATATTTTTATTAGATCCAATACCCATCACATTATTCATTTTTATATACTTATCTATGACTATAAAAATTATCTTGATTGAAAATTCATATAAACCATAGCAATGAAGATCTTTTAGAGTTGTATAAAGTCATATTACCTATATAAATTTCCAATTAAGTTAAATTTTACACTTATAAATACATAATCTAATTAGTTTAGATCCAATCAAAATATCAGGATGGACTCAAGTAACAAAGTTGCATAGAAATGATTACCATAATTAACTACATACAAATATTTCTCATGTATATATATAACACACAAACAAGTAAATTTATGATCAAAGAGATAATTTTATGTTCAAAGAGATAATTTAAAAATAAAATATATCATTTATTGAATGATGACACGGAGTTTATGGCCTATATCAATTAATTATCATGAGAATGTGAATGATCTTCTAGTTTCTTGCTAAACAAGTAATCCCAAATAAAACAATTGATTGAATTTAATCAATCAATCAATCTTTATGAGCGTGGAATGAAAATTTTACACCAAATTTCCAATTAAATAATTTCATTAGATTATTTCAAATAAAAAATTCACATCCGAGGGATTGAAACGTTCTATTCTATTCCTAGAATGTGGTAAACGGGTTTCCTTCCATTGATTACGTTTACGTTGCCAAGGCCTGTCATGTCAACGAACAAGTCCTTTTCTCCTCCCAAGGATACCCGGACTTTGACCGAACCACACGTGTCAGGAAAAACAGTTACCGATGGTTGTCCCGTAATGTATGTCCAGTAATTCACACAACAAACATTCAGTTATTAGCCGTCAAATATTATTCAATCAAAGATTTTTTTATTTTAAAAAATAAATTCTTAAAATCTAATTCATTAACTATGCTTGTTATTATGTGTTTAGCCAGGGTGAAAAAATAATTTTATTTGGAGACTTGAGTGGACCACAATTAATTACACAATTTTAGTGATGCGATTTTAATGTATGCATATTCACTTTCAAATAAGATAAAATTTAGTACCTATTTAAGTCTTTAAATGATATAATTTTTTATATTTTAGCCAAACACATAATGTCAATGTGATTACTGAATTACATTTTTTAAGTGAAGTTTCTTAAACAAAAACAAAATGAAGCATTTTCAGTGCGATTATAAAGAAAATATTTGCATGTGATTATTGCCCATATTTAAAATTAAATGTATAAGGATTTGCATGTTGGGAATAAAGTTTAGGGCAGCAATGACT
>JAYJMB010017197.1:0-11463 GCA_036873735.1 Pouteria campechiana
CTCTCTCTCTCTCTCTCTCTCTCTCTCTCTCTCTCTCTCTCTCTCTCTCTCTCTCTCTCTCTCTCTCTCTATTGATGAGCTGCTTACATGTGCATCGAATTATGACATGATGTATACAACCCACCAAAAGTTTAAAGGCCCTCTTAGTAAGTGAAAAAAGAAAAAGAAAAAAGAAAAAAGAAAACTACTTTCTTTCCCTTTTATTTGATAATGCACTTATTTATTCTAGTTAACTTTATTTTTTTATACAATCAAACTTATCTTTTATACCATCAATCTTACTTTTCAATCAATTTTAATTTTCACAGTCAAATTAAATTTATTTTTCCATCATCAAGTTTATACCTTCCAAGAAAGGGAAAAAAACCCATCTCTTGTGTCCTTATCAATCATTCGCCGATATTATTCTTACTCACAGTGACATTATTTATGTCTATTCTTTTGTAAGAATACATTCTCCAATCAAAACAGACCCTAGGAATACATGGAATGCATACAATCCAATCTATCATTTTCAAACCTTCGACACATATTATGTACGTGATAGAGACTACAGAAACAAGCAACTAAGCACGTTTTTTGGAGATGAGGCTTATGCAGAGACTAAATTTTAGCTGCGCGATTGCCATATGCTTATTCACGAATACAACAAAATTACCGCAATTTTCAGGGCTTCTAAACTTGGAAACTTCAATGACGCTAGCTCTTTCCTAGTAATACTCATCAACGGAGTCGCGGGCGCCAACATCTGAAGACCGCAGCCCTGTGGCATCCAAGGAAAATCAGAACAATGACAAAAACCAGCCTCTAACGTGAAGTGATGGGCTGAAGGTGGAACAGTGGTCCATCTCCATCTGGGGTCATTCCAAGCGTCAACTTCGTCGTCGTCTTCCAAATTCACGCCCGATATTATCGTTCCCCGTCAGATATTGGCAGCCTCACTGCCACTGCCACGCTGCCAATCACTGTGCCCGCTCTGCTTTGCTCTGCGCACTCATCCGCCGTACGTGTCAACTGTGACTCTCGCTCACTTCAATCAAACTCGCCAAGAGAGTGGGCCATACCGGCCCCAAAAACAAAATCTCAGAAGATTGCTGTCCAAAAAAGCCAATAAATCCGTGATTCCGAAAGTCAAAAATCCAGTGGCTGCGATTGTCTCCTTCCCATGCAACGCGTACGGCCTATGAGTCATCGTCCTCTTAATAAGCCCGCATGTTGACCGACAAAATAGCCTACCCACTTCCAATTTAACGTAATTAACACGATGGATGGAGACATTTTGATAATCTTCCACGCAAGCATCCGCTTCGAAATGAGTAATTTCCTTCCACTCGCTTGCATTACAGCGGTGATGGACGGCTATAATTCCACCCGTGGGCAGCCACAGTTGCAGTGATGCTGACTCGCGGCAGGCACAGGAGCGAATAGCTGCTGGATATTATATTCCACATTTGCTGCCGCTGCCCGAGAGATGAGACGGACATCGAGTGAGTGACAAACGGAGAAGACGCTACGTGCACCAGTTTTCAACGCGCGGTTTAGAAAATTGGGCCATGCCCAGGAGACATGCACATACGCAGGATTTCTATTTTGATACTTTCTGCTCCTGTAGCAACAGTTGCTAGCCGTACACGTGCTAGATTGGCGTACGTGCGAGTGCAGGAGGATGTTGTTGTTTATGCTATTGCCAAACGTCAACACATGCACATTCCCTGTTTGAGTTTTAGCTGCACTGCACGTGCAAAGATGTCCATGTATTTTGGCCCGGTGCAGCTGCTGTACATGATATCATCGTTTCCAAGACCGCAACTCACTGTTTAGCCCATGCTGTTTTCCTACCAGTTGACCTGCTGAGGGAGTGGCACATTCGAAGGTGGGCCCCGAGCGATGGACGGGTCGGATCTCAAGAAGGTGAGTTTTGCACGTGAAGCGCGGCGAAGGATGCATTTGGAGGGACGTATGCAAGTACCATGAAAAGAGGGAGGAGAGCAGGGCAGAACAGCAAAGGAACAACACGTAAATGTCAATTCTAGCACATCTAACGCAGCTTGTCACCACTTAAATAATAGCCGTTGATTTGTAATATAATAATAATGCAATGGAAAAAACAAACGTCTATTCTTCTTCGGCCCTTTTCTTCCAGCCCGGATTCCATCCCGGCCTTGCGTCGTAATCTGCTCCTTACACCACACGCGTTGTCACGTACTCATATTGCCCTATTCTTTTGTTCTTAGCTCCCATCTCCCTCCCTCCCTCTCTCTCTCTCTCGATCTACGGTGATGCATATAAATAAGGTTGGCTATTCCCAAAGAAAACGCGTGGAGCAGTTGGAAGGGCAAAAACAAAGTTCCAAGTAAAAAGCTAGGCTCGCCTTTGCATCCGCTTTTCGTTGATAACGTCGAGGGCTAGCCTTTTTTCCCTCCCTCGCGATAAACCGCACGCGATTCTTCGCCATCGCCCATCAGGCCCAGTTGCCGAGATGGTGCTTGAAATTCAACCGTTCATTTTCCACGTTGCCACCGTTAGTTAGTTAGCTTCGGGAATCATTCCCACCTTTGAATTTGCAGCTGAATTACAGACCTTTTTAGCCTTTTCGATTGTCCATCGATTGGTGGTGAAATAATTTTCAATGCTAAAGTTCAATTTTAGAGTATTAAGTGCCCTAATCAAAAAGGGAATTTGATAAACAACTCATATCCAAATAAAAGAACTGTTATTTCGACGCTTCATCAACTCCATCCATTTTTGCGCCATGTTACGATTGGTGGCATCTGAAGGGAATGAAAGACTTACGGGTTCGACTTTTCCCCTTCGGAATGGCAAGGTGTCCACCTGCATGGCCACCAAACCTGGCAACTTTGGTTCACTCATCTTTTCTGGGGCTCTATACGAATTGAATCTTGATTTGGATATGATTTTGAATAGACCACGAATCACTAAATGAATCTACTGGATTGGAGAAATAGTGTCTAATTATTAATAATTGGCTTTTAACCAGATTCTCGTAATTCAATCTCTGGACAATCTAAGCTTCTTCTTTTTTTTTTGAATAGGTTTATATTTAAAGTCAATTTATAAATCGCTAAACTTTATAACAATTAATACTTAAATATAACAAGAGTACGAAGATAAAAAGAAAAGGGAAAGTTTATAGTAGAACCTTTTCTTGTGAGAAATGAACAAAACATGAGTGTGTTTTTGAAAAATTTTAAATAAGTGATTTGAGGGTTTATAAAAAATTTTAAATTTTATATTAATATTAATAATATAACAAATATATAGGAAAAATATTAAGTCCAAATATAATTTAGTTATCTAAAAAATTCAAAACTGAAGATGCACTTGTTAATATTCTTAATAATGGCAAAGAAAACTAAGACAAATTTAAAGACAAATCTGATGAAAGCATTTTACTTGATTATTCTATTGTTAGTAAACATTTAGAGTCTACAATCTAAAAAGTAAGACTGTAGAGAAATCTATTTATATAAAATTTGATAAAAATACTAATTCCTCTAGGAGGACAAGTAATTTTGATGCTAAGATAGATAAACTAATAATTTCAGTTGAGAAAATGAAAATACAAGACAAAGAAGGGGAATCCTCTCAATCAAAAACATAGATGGATGAAGAAGAAATAGACAATGGACCATCCATCACTAAGATAAACAATGAAGGTAACAATATTTTTCTCAAATATTGGAGATTTATGCATAATCACCTTGAAAGTCAGATAATTGGTGATTTATATGACATTGTTAGAACCAGATCTTCTTATCACTAAGTATGTGGTAATTTTGCTTTTATTTCTCAAATAGAAACAACTTATATAGAATAAGCTTTAGAAGATGAAAACTAGATTTTAGTTATCCAAGAAGAATTAGACTAATTCAAAAGAAATAATGTTTGGGCTATTGTTCCAAGACCAAATCATCAATTTGCAATAGAAACTAAATAGGTCTTTAGGAACAAATTAGATGAATATAGAATTGTAGTAAGAAATAAAGCAAGATTAGTAGCAAAAGGGTACTGTCAGAAGGAAGACATTGATTTTGAAGAATCATATGCTCCTATTGTAAAAATTGAAGTTATTAGAATGCTTCTTGCATTTGCATCTTTCATGAATTTCAAGTTATATTAGATGAATGTAAAGAGTGCATTCTTAGATGGATTTATTAATGAAGAGGTCTATGTAGAACAACCATTTGGGTTTGAAGATCCTCATAACCTAGATTATATATTCAAACTTAAGAAAGCCATCTATGGTTTAAAATAGGCTCCTAGAGCTTGGTACGAAAGGTTAAGCGAATTTCTCATTAAGAAAGGATTTTCAAGAGGTATAGTTGATACTACACTCTTCATTAAGCATGTGCAACTAATGAAAATCTTTGAAAAGAATTTTCTAAGATAATGCAGGGAGAATTTGAAATGAGCTTGATGGGTGAACTCAACTTCTTCTTTGGACTACAAATTAAGCAAATGAAAGAAGAAATCTTCATTCGCCAAGCCAAATAAACAAAAGAATTGCTAAAGAAATTCAACATTGAAGATGGAAAAAGGTATGGGATGCCAATGAGCACTTCAATAAAAATGGACAAGAATGAAAAAGGTAATTCTATATGCCAAAAATTTTACAGAAGCATGATAGGATCTTTGCTATATTTAACTACTAGTAGACCTGAAATAATATTTAGTATATGCACGTGTGCTAGATTCAATCAAAACCAAAAGAGTCACATCTTATTGCTGTAAAAAAATATTTAGATACCTTTTAAATACACTTAATCTAGGATTATGGTATCCAAAAGGCTCATATTTTAATTTAATAGGTCATTCAGATGCAGATTTTGCTGGATATAAAGTAGATAGAAAGAGTACCTCAGAATTTGCCAATTTCTAGGAAGCATGATTATCTCATGGTTTTTTAAGAAACAAACATCAGTTGCATTATGAACTGGTGAGGCTGAATATGTAGTAGCAAGTAGTTGTTGTGCACAGATCTTATGGATGAAACAATAATTAAAAGACTTTGATCTTAATTTTGTTAATGTACCTATCAGATATGACAACACTAGTGCTATAAATCTGATCAAGAATCTAGTTTTATATTTTAGAACTAAACATATAGAAATCAGGAATAATTTTATTAGGGATCATGTTCAAAATCATGACATTAGTTTAGAATTTGTCCTAACAAAAAATCAGCTAGCAGATGTCTTTATAAAACCATTACCAGAAGAAAGATTCAACATGATAAAAAGAGAATTAGGCATTCTAGATCCAAGTGCACAAAATGCACAATTCATTAAACAAAGTATTCGTAATAACATCTTTATTAAAAAAATATTTAATCAGCAAGAACATCTACTACAGCTTCCAGCTCCTCAATACGCCGATTAGCCTCTGCCAATTCTTCTTCATGTGATCCATCACCTTCTCATATGCTACACATTTTTTTGTCAAAAGATTATTAGCATTGTGATTGGATCCTCTAGCATAAAACAGTTCCTCTTTTAACTATTTTGGCTGTTCTTTTAGAAAATGAACTCGAATGGATTCCTTCGAGTGACCATTCTCTCTTTCATCCTAAACTTGATTTGTTGAAAACCTTAATGCTGCCTTGTTTATTTTCTAAAACTATGGTTAAGCTTCTATCTATGCAACACGTAGAATGAAAAGTATATTAATGTATATTTAATTATCTATCTTAGTAATGATACATAAATAAACATGCATTAGCGAGTCAAAAGGGCAATTAATGTGTACACTAAAAACTATAATCTATTTTACAACGTTTCAGAGTTAAGTCAGATTTTAGACTTCGGAGTCTTCAAAGCCCCAAACAGAAGTCTCCGAAGGCATAAACAAAAGCATCTGAAGATCGGCAAAGGCCTTCGAAGCAATGCATAGGAATATCTGAAACCCCAAAGTAAATAATCTCCTCTAAAGGATCTCCTTCGAAGTATCCGAAGCTAAAACACTTTATTGTTTCAGAAATCTTTTAAAAATAAATCTAAAAGCGCAAAGTTCATTCAAAACCTCTCCGAAAATCTAAACCCTTGTTCTCCAAACTCTCGAAACTCCCATTTTAGAGAAGATGATCCATCTTCCCACTTCTTTTAAATCTAAGTCTTATTTCTCTCTGTCCACCTTCTTGCCTTCTCCAACTTCATTACCAAAAACCCCATTTCCTTTCCAAAAACCTAGAATATTCTGTCAAAATGGCAAGAACAAAAGGAGCAGAAAGTAAGAGAAAGGAAAGAGAAAATTCTCTCCATAGAAAAGAGCAACCAAGAAGGTAAGACAAGAAACCAATACACTGGAGGTAATCTTTCTGAATAGCTCTTCTGATTACTCTAGATTTATAGAAAGATATTAGGACAAGAGGATAATAAAAGAAAAAATCTTCAATTTTAGAGCCTTTAGAATAGAATTTGAAAGATCTGAATGGTTGAAATACCAAGGCTGGGATACCTATGTGAGTTACAGAGACAGTTTGTATTCAAGACTAGTAAGAGCTCTAATTTGTAATCTCAACACCAGAACAGAAAGATCATGGATAGGAGAAACAGAAATCGAATATTCCCAAGAAAGTTTAAGGAATTACTTCAATCTCTCTGAAGAAGAAGAAGAGATTGTATGGCTTTCAAGAGCAATGCTATTCTCAGACATAGCAGAAACTAAGATAGACGAAAAGGAGAATTATTTGCATGCTAGTCACTTGAATGCAAATCTCAGGCTAGCTTATCTTATTTTTATGAAAAATGTATATCCTAAAAGAGGAGCTACAAGAGATATATCTGAGAAAGATGCCAGAATCATATGGGCATTAAAGAATAAAAAAATTAAATGTGGCCAGACTAATGATAGACCATATACACTTGATCAAGAGCACCAAAAGCTTTCATTTACCTTGTGGCATGGCTCTAACTAGGCTGATCAAGGAAGCAGGAGTAGATGTCTCAAATAAGAATGAAGAGCTTCCACAGAACACAGACAAATTGGATGAAAAAGCTTTGAAAAGAATGGGCTTTTAGCATACTGCACAGGGTTGGATCTCTGAAAGACCAAGAAGAGTAACTCAGTTGAAAGGATCCAGACCTGATGAAAGTTTAGAAAGAGAAAATGATATCATTATTACAGAACAAGCTATTGAATAACAACAAGAACTCTCCTTACATGAAGAAGAAGAGATAATTGAAAGACAAGAGTTTATCAGTCCATCAGTAAAAGAAATAGAGGAATTCTCCGGTAGAGAGGAACAAGCAAAAACTAAGAGAATAGAGGAACTTCCAAGAGAAGAACAAAGAATAGACATTGAAGATATTGTAGAAGAAATTTTAAGAGAAGATGTACATGAAGATACAATAGTAGTAGAAATACCTTCACACCCCCATTGGAACCCCTTCATCCATTAGACCCTCTCACACTGATCAACCATCCACCTCATCAATTCCCACTCCATAACCTATCTCAAAGGACCTAGAGGATAGAATAACTAATGACTGAACACTTTCTGTTTACTCTAGCCCTTCAAATGAATAGAATAGTTCATACTCTTAGCACTGTTATATCTTCCATGATTCTTAGGGCTGATAAGATTGACTAGAGACTTAATTCTCTACAAGCTTTAGCAAATCATTCAGAGGTCAAACCTATCATCCACACTCTTCACCACCTCATCCTCATTTCTCTCCACCTCCAACTCATTTTTCTTCCCCTCCACATCATTTCTCTCCACCTAGACCAAACTCTCCCATTACAGTGATGTCTTCACCCTCACTGTCTCCACATCCACCACACCCCCACAATTCCAGAGGTTAATCAATCTAAGGATTAACATACCTACTCCACTTCCATCATTTCATATATTCCCCTTCCACAAACACAAACTTCTCCTTTATAACCACTATTATTAGTTCCAACCATAGAAGATAACACTCATACTTTCTTGTATTATATATGGATTCCATCATGATACACAAATCCCATGGATTTATTCATGGAATATATCAAAGCAGGAATATTTTTCCCTAAAAGAATTGAGAAAATCCCACCAGAATGCAACCCCCCTATAAATCGTCCACCACAAAGTCCTCCACAAAAAAAGTTATTGATGATAATTCTAATTTTCTTTTTCGTATATCTAATCCAATCAAGATGATAGACTCTGAGCTTGCAAGTAAAATAAAAAACAACTTTCAAGTTACTAGAATGTTTCTCTGTTAATCAATTTATCTATCTCCTCAATAATATCCATTTTCCAAACTTGAGGATGCTAACTTTTTGCATAGAATTCAATCTCTTCCTGATCCTCCTTTCACTCCAAAGAATCACAAAATTCACATCCATGATAAAGAGTCAATTCTTCAAAATTACTCTGAGAAACTCCTTCAAATGCTTCCCATGTTAAAATCTCCAAAGTTTTGATTTCCACTAGGTCCTCATAAATTCTTTACTCTCACCAAGAAAGAATTCACTTTCTACAACAATGCTAACCTAGAGGTCATTGCTGATAATCTACCTCTCCCATATCCTCAAATAGATGATCAAGAGAGAATAAGGCAAATACAGTCTCCACTAGGGTGTCAACCTCTTCAACCACCTTCTTCACCTACTTCAAAAGCCAAAACTCCTAGAAAACAACCTTCTTTAACTACTAAAACCAAAAAACCACCTGCCTTCCCAAAACCAAAACCAGCCCTAAAACCAAAACAAAAATCAATTCCCAAATCAAAACCATCACCTTCTTCATCTTAGCCATCCGCCTCAAAACTAAAAAGAAAGCCTAGAATTCCACCTCCCAAATAGCACAAGAAGGCTCCTTTTGAGAGAATCACTATATACCATCAAGAGTATCAAGCACGGATGAATGCAAACAAAGAAAATCTCTTGAAAGGGCTTCCTACAATCTTTCCTGAACTGCTAGATCCAACATTTTGAGAGATAATTGATCTCATCTATGTTCAGGACTATGGACCCATTGCATACACACATGAACTTCTTCTGGTAGTTCCAAAGAATCCATTTTTCATCCCTCCTCCTCCACCAAAAAGGGCTATAACATCCAAGCCCTCTCCCACACCATCTTCCTTGAAACCCAAGCCACCTCTTCAAGATGTCTTTCTCAAAACTTACCAGAGAAAACCCAAACCACCTAAATAGATCTGCTACATTTTATATTTTTTCTCTGATATAATTTCTTTTGTATTTTCTCTGATGTATCTACATTGTATCTAAAATTTTGAAAAGTTCAATATATGTATATTTTTTTCTTTCACATGATTACATATAACTCTTAATGATTGTTTTCACCTTTCAAATTATGACAAAAAGAGGAAGAAAATGTGATAATGTGATATAAACTAAAATGATAGATGCAAAGAATGATAATTTTTGTTATATGAAATTCAACTAAAATAATGTGCATCAACTCAAGGGGAGCTGTACTAATTTAGTCAACTGAATTTTTTTTGAAATATTTGCAAAATAAGTTACTTTAAATTTATTGTTAGAAAAGTTTTGAAAGGTATATCATGCACTATTTTATCATCATCAAAAAGGAAGAGAATATTGAACCATGTTAATTAGCTTGATTTTGATGACAAATATTCTTAACCAAGTATTTTTTAATGATGAACAAAGACATGAGTGAAACATTAAAGTACTAACAATTTATTCTCAAGTAATTTACAGAAGTATTAACTCATACTAAACTTAAGAATAACCTTTATAATGACAAAAGGAAGACACAAAGTAAATACTCTTTCAAAATTAAGTATATAAATTTCATATATACTTAAATCAAGAAAATAAAAATTTCGAAGTGTTGAAGACATGCTTTGGAGCCAACAGAAGCAAGTTCATAATTATTTTAATGTGTTTCAGACCAAATTAGATTGCTTTAGAGACTTCTCAATGAACTTCAGAGAAAACGGTTAATTCTTCAGAATTGTCGTAACATGGCTCAAAGATATTTAGATAAGCTTTCGAGATCTAACAATAAGCTTCGAAATAAATTAGTCAAGGCTTTGAACAAGTTTCTGAGTAAACACAATAAGTTTCGAAGCAAATTGGACAGCCTTAGAGTCTTCATAGGCATGCTTCGGAGTAAAATGGAAAGCTTCGGAATTGTTACAATGCATTTCAAAGTTGTTACAAGAAGCTTCAGACAAGTTTCAAAGTGTCATAGCATACTTTGAAGATGATTGCAAAGCTTTGGAGAAAAACATAAGATAAGCTTCGGAATCCTCACAGCGAGTTTTGGAGCTATCACAAGCACACTTCAAAAAATAATTTTTGGCTTTGGAAGTGTTATGGCGTACTTCAGAGATAATCAAGAAAGCTTTGAAACTGTCAAGTATGCTTCGAAGTAAACAGATATGTTTCAAAGAACTTGGAGTCACGTTTCGCAGTGAATTCAAGTATACTTCGGAGTAAACAGACATACTTCGAAGATGTTAAATAAAGCTTCGGATTACTTTTCTAAAAGCATTAAAAGTTAAGAAAATCCAACTTCTCTTTGCAAATAACTATCACAACTAAGAAGGAATATGATCATTTCGGAGAATATGAAGAAAATAAATTAGATTATCCAAAATCAGTTAAGATACTATCTGTTCACTCATCTCTTCAGAGTATCTAAAGAACCAACTTCAGAGCATTGATATGAAAATGAATGTTTGGAAAATTTAGCGACAAAGTTGTAAACTAATACCAGATTACATAAAGTCAGACGTTAGACAAAAGATAAGATAAAGAAAAATATTTTTGAACATTTGAATGCCAGCCAAAGTCAGCAACAAAAAAATCTTCCTCAACCTATAAAAAAGAGATTTAAAATTAAAAAAATAACTAATTGAATATCATTCGAATATCACTGGTTACACAAAGAGCATTCAAAATCTTCCTTCAAAAGTCCAACTCCAACGGATACAACTCCGTCAGAGCTTTCAAAGTCTAAATCTCTTCTTGATCAAGGAGTTTGAATCTTTCACTCTTATTCTTCATTTATTTACTTAGAATTCTGAATTTATGTACAAGTCAACCTAATTAAGAGGCATTAATGTATACACTTCAATTTAGTGTTTCGCAACATAAGCAAAATGCTTAATGTTCATATATTGAGATAAGTAAGTAGGGCACTTGCTGAAAGGATATAAGTTTATTGATGAGCTTTGGAAAACCAATAAATTGTGAAAGTTTCTCGCTAGCTTGGAAAATCAGTGAGTTGGTTGGTGAGCTTGTTATAAAACCAATGTGTAATTGATCAAGTTGATCAAGGTATTAGTGAAACCTAAGATCAGTAAAAAAGACTGACTCAAAGAAGTGGAGTAGGAACCCAAAAAGGGTTGAACCACTATAAAAATCTTGTATTGTGTATTATGCAATATGTTTTACTTACTCATTTAGCACTTTAATTATTTTTTTTGGCCAAAAGTTTTAAAAGCTTAATTCATCGCT
>JAYJMB010017197.1:14589-43860 GCA_036873735.1 Pouteria campechiana
ACGAGACAGAGAAGAATCAAAAAAGATGCAAGCACTTTACAAACTAAGAGTTCATGAAAACAGGCTTCTTGAGGTAATATTTCAAAATGATAACCAAAGTTATCATGAGTTTATAAGCAAGTATAACAAAACAAAGGTACTAAAAAGGAAGGCCATTGATTTTGATTTATTCAAAGAAAAGAAGCTAGAAGTATGTGATTGGACAAGCTTCCAAGGGTGGAACAAGTTTATATGTTGCAAAGATAAATGTTACTTGAGAATGGTGAAAATACTTCTTTGCAACTATGATCCTAAGATAAAGAAGTCTTGGATTAGGGATAAAGAAATAGACATATCCCCCAAAAGTATTTGAGAATGCTTAAAACTCCCCATGATTAAGACACAAACATTTAAATGGCCAACATCCAGAAAAGAGCTATTTTCATAGCTAATAGAAACAATCATTGGAGAAGATGTAAAAAGTCTCAACCTTAAGAATCTAGATGAAAATTTGAGACTTGCACATAATATCCTAAGCAACAATGTTTATCCAAAGATTGGAAGTAGGGATAACATTTTAGAAAGGAATGTAAGGATTTTATGGGCACTGAAGTATAAAAAGAAGGTAGATTTAGCCAAATTCATGGTTGAACAACTTCACCAAGTAAAATCATCAAAAAGACTACCTCTACCATATGGAATAGCAATAACCAAAATGTTCAAAAAGGCAGAGGTGAATCTATCACATGAGGTACTAGAAGAATTCAAGTACTCAGACATGATTAATATGGTTACATTGAAAGAATGGGGATATCCACCTCGTTAGAAGGAGTGGTCATTGAGAGAGCAAAGAAGGCAAGAAAAAGGGTTAGAGAAGAAGAAAGAGCTAAATCGGTCAAAGAAAAAAGGGAGAAAGTTACCTCAACAGCAGCAGAAGGCATCAACTCCTGTATACAAATTAATGAACTAAATATAGAAGATGTCACCAAAGATTTTGTGATAGAAATGATAGATGGATTGATACAAAGTTAGTTCCTTGCTGAAGAAAATGCAAGAATGGAAAATAAAGTTTTAGCAGTAGAAAGGACAAGAGATGAAGAAGAAAGATCAAGGAACCAAGATGACCAACTGGAAGATCATGTACATTCAAGCTTAGCAGCAACAGAAGTAGAGGCAGTAGCTGCACCATCTCCACCTCACTAGACAAAATCATTCAGACCAACCTACTCACCTCCACCAACCCAACCCATTTCGCATGACCTAGAAAAAAGAATTATCAGTGTTAAAATATTTTTTCAGCTATCAAGGTTAGGACGGATTCATTAGGTCAAAAACACAAAGCTCTAATTTTCTCAGCCAAGTCCTTCAAAGATCAAACACAACCATCTCAACCCTCTCCAAAATTTTCTCTAGTCCACTAAATCAAATCTATTTCACCAATCAGAAGTACCCATTCATCAACTTCCCCTTCTGCTCACATAACTCTCAACTCTCCAATTTCTACATTTTCTTCACAATCATCTCCATTTAAGTTAGATGAAAAACCTTCTGATTCAGAAATACCACTTGCTCAAATTCTTAAAACCATGAAAAACCTCCCATAAAACCACTCATCCTCATCACTCCATTATCAGAACCAAGAAACTCACTCCTGCTGAAAAAGAAAAAGAAGCTATATATTTTCCAGAAGAATTCTATCTCACTACTACAGAAGATCCTCAAATATTTGTGCCTCCTAATATCTCTATTCTACCATAAATAAAACTTAGTAAAAAGATAAGATTAACAAAAGAAGAAATTCAACACAAACAAAAGATAAATAAACATGCTTCCTTTGAGTTAAAAGCTCCAAAGGCAAGTTTCAGTTATCTAGATCTTCCATTCCCACATTTTGATAACCCTGAATTCATAAATCTTAATGTTGATATTATTAAAAACCTTTTCCTAAAAACTTCATGCCTAATCTTCCAAACATAAATGAATTTGTTGATAATTTCATACTAAATTTTCAAGGACCATCATCATCATCATCCATACCAATTCCTCCTCAAACTAACAAACCCTTATTTGTTAAGACAATTTTAAGAGTATCACCTCACACTATTCTTAACGCATAAGATCCTAATCTATTCTATCTCCCAAATGATGTATATAGACAGCGTAGATTCATGCAAATCGATGCATATTTTGCTAACTTATCTAAGTAATTGAACCATAAGGAGTTGTTTCCACAAAATCCAGAACTTCACCTTCTCATCTCAATTTACCCAATCCTCCTTCTTCTTCAAGATTCAAAATTCCAATCACAAAAACCAAGAAATCCATTTCTAAACCTTCAAAAGTTGATGATTCTATACAAGGGATGGCAACCAATTATAAGGAAAGAACTATAATGTCTAAACTATTATATTTTGATTTATGTATTTTAATCTTGTACATTTACTCTGTATATTAATGAAGAATACATTCTTAAATAAAGTTCTAAATTTGCAGCCTTTTCATATTTCTTGAATGTCGTTTCTTGATAAGCTATTTACCTTTTTGATTATGACAAAAAGGAAGAGAGATAAATTTAATGGTATACCAGGAGTAAAATCTAATAGTGGTATCCACTCAAGGGGAGTTGAGTCACAAAAATACTAAGCTATATTAGGAGAAGTTAAACAAACAAACTATGCACTGAATCAGGGGGAGCCACAATACCTTTATATATACGTGCATAAATTTCATATACAAATATCTTTACCCCCTGAAAGGTATTTCACTCAAATATTTTATCATAAAAAAGGAGGAGAATATTGAACTAAATAGTGCATATGGGAAACAACCAATTTTGATGATGAGCAGCAGCATATAAGTGAACAAATGTAGTACCAACAATTATGTTCTCAAGCATTGCAGAAATATATCTAAATATACAGGGAAGTAATTTGAATATAGTGGACAACATACATAGCGAATGCATCAGCAAGCACAATCCACTAACCGAAAGAAGACACAAATGATCAAAAAGAATGATACTGAAACTTTGAAAAAAAATCTATCAAGTAAATCTGTAGTCATGGAGTTCAAGCCTCAATGAGTGATCAAGCAAATTATCTATAGATAAAGTCAGCGACAGATAGCATCCGCCTCAAGAAGATTCAGACAAATCATTCCACGGACAAGACAGAAAAATTGATTATAATCAACACTTGTCCGCAACATAAAGATGAACTCAATTTGTAGAAGAAGAGATAAAATAGAGCAAAAATCAGACAAATGAAGAAGCCAAAATAAAGAAAAAATTACTCAAGCATTTGTCTATGAAGCTCATTTGAAAAACTAAAAAGTGCAAGGAACCTATCTGCAATCCTTGAAGAAAATATAGAAGATAAAGAGGAAGTAGCACAGCAACTAAAGAAGAAAACTTTGTTTGTCACCTTCATCTACATAGAGTTGTCAGTCACTAGCAACAGACAAAGCCCTCAAACAAACTTTACAAAGCAAGTCGTTCGTGCCTCAAATGAGTCATCTGTTACTTAACAGATAACCATTATATGAGCAACTAAAAGGAGAATTCATCTAAATGCCACAACTTTGTCTGTCACTTACAACAGACAAACCAATAGACGAACCACTTGGAAGACTTTGTCTACAGGTTGAAACTACATCTGCTAATCCTAACAGACAAATAATAGACAAAGTACATTTTCTCTATCAAGGAGGATACATTGTCTGTCAAGAAGAATTGTCTGCCACTTACAACAAGCAAAGGTACTTCAGCTAAGAAGAAGAAAACTTCGTCTGATGAAGGATACTTTGTTTGCTGAGAAAATGCTCTGTCCGTGCCACAAAGATCATCTGCCACTTATAACAGACAAAGTCACCTCACCTAATGAAGAAAACTTTGTATGTCAAAAGAACATCTTCTAATGAATAATGAAGAAGAGAAACTCCGTTTGCGCTTATATAATTTAGTTGTTGCTTATAACAGACAAATCAGAAGATGAAGTAAACTACTATAACGGTTTCTGACAATGATGAAGTGGTCTATAATATGGATCTACTCAAAGTTGCTTTGTCTGTTACTTATAAAGGACAAATTCAATTGATAAAGTTCTTAGATAAATTATGACATATCATGAAAAGTAGAAGCCATCTGTGCCAGATATCACTGACTGCAATAAAGCAAATTTTATAAAGCAGACCGGACAATTCGAGATTAGCTAAAGATGAAAAGAAATTCAAAGAAATGCAGTCTACATTCTATTAAAGATTGTAACTTTTAGAGGTTGTGTCCCTTTAGGATTAATGAGCATCTTTCCATAATAATAAATGAGTCAGTCAACCAAGAAAAGTCTTCATTTGACGTTTGCTAAAAACAGAAAGGCACCTTCTTCAAAGTTGGCGCTGCAGGCTTTCCAACTACAAGTGAATTTCTCAAGAAGACATCTTCCCAACGGGAAAAATCAGAACGGTCTTCAACATTAATAGAAAGGTAGTGCAACAATAATGAAGAAGGTTGAGGAAGTTGAGAGAAAAATAAAAACAGAGCATAAACGAGAAGCATCTCTCTCAGTTGGACTATGCTTCCTCCTAGATAATCGATCTCCATTGAGCTGATAGACAATGAGCTTAAATATTCTATCATAATTATATATTGGAGCATTGATACTTAATGAGCTTCAATGAGATATCATTTTATTTATGAGTTTAATCTTTGTACAAATTAACCTAAGTAAAGAGGCAATATTATGTGCAGAAAGAGTACTGCCAAATCAGCTAAACAAAGTTTGCGGTGAGCTCAAGAAAACCACATTATAATGAGTTGTTGGTGACCTCAAGAAAACCAATAAGTTTACTGGTGATTTTTGAAACTAATGAGTTTCCTAGTGAACTCGTAAAACCAGAAGAATGTCGGGGATACTTGCTTATGCCCTCTAAAGTTGGAATCCAAAAAAAGTGTCAGGGATACTTGTTTACGCCCCCTAGAGCTTGAATCTAGAAGAGTGTTAGGAACACTAGTGTACTTCCATTATATGAGATATAGTGGAACCCAAGGCATGATGAGTTAGTGCTCTTGGAAGAGTGGATGTAGGGATAGGGTTCCCAAACCAATATAAAAATCCTGTTACCTGTGTATATGCTTTCTTGCATACTCTATATTTCATGCACTCCACTATTTTCATTAGTTGCTTGTGCAATTATTGTATATCCTTTATTACTTCGTTAAGCACAATGTTATCACTCACATCATCACACATACACTACAACTCGTTTGACATGGGAATAACTAAGAAAAGTTGAACTTGAAAGTGAAACAATCATACATGAAAATTACATATATACTGCATCACTCCTTCCTCTTAGCTCATCAAGTTTTATTTGGTCATAATTTTTATATGCTCAATTCACCCCTCCCCTCTTGAGTTATTCATCGTATATGGGACCAACATTTCTAACAATAAATTCGTGATCGAATGACTAATATTCAATTCTAGTATTTTTTTTCTCACTAAAATGAGTTTTGGTGTAATTGGAGCTAAAAGAAAAATAAGGGTGATGGAGCTACGCTTGATCAGGTTGTACAGAGTAAAATTTAAATCTAAAAACGAAAGACCTGTAAAATCACAAATTTTCTCATATCTGATACCAAATGCAATTGGATAACGTCTTTATACTTTGTTTAGAGCTGTTGGAATTTTGTTTGGTAGTTTACATGCACCAAGGGTTTAAATTGGTTTAGGGTCAACATATACCCAACTAACTGAACCCTATTTTGTATAGGGTTGAATTATGATTTTTAAAACAAGGTTCAATAAAAGAGTTAAATTTTAACCCAATTTGATTTTAAAACAATATTAGTTGGATGGAGGCTCCAAATAACCTAACCGAAATTTCAATATGATTTCCATAGTGTTTACCGTTATATTATATAAATAAATTTATGTGCATACCTTTATTTCAATATTTACATTTTTAAATAGTAGTTTAGTAAAATTTTAAAATATTGTGCTAAAAGTCTTTAAGTAGTAAACCATGTTTAGGTCTATTAATGAAGTGAAAAAGTGATGATTTAATTACTTTTTATTACAAATACACTAATTTGTAAAATGTCCACATATTTATGCTAATGATAACATCATTTAACTGAAATTGAATTATATTTTTATAAATTAATAAGATGATCTAAAAATTATTCAAACTTATTAATCAAAGTCAATTTAACTCGTTCATTCAAATCCAAGCTAAATTTTTAAATATTAAATTTAAATTTTAAAAAATAGTGTTAGAGTTAATTAAGATTGAATTAGAGCTTTAAAAATAGAATTAGGAATAGGATTAGGATTAAATTGACATCAACACAATGCAACCAATCAAATGTACACGCCTAACATGCACAAGGAAGATGAAAGCTTTAATTGTCCCACACCAAGAAATGTTTCGTGCTGTGTCTTTTGTTAGTCGCAAATGGCAAATGAACTTGGAACACATGTACACAAATGTATGTTTAAGCGTCTCGATGCATGCAAGACGAACCTTTACCCCTGTACAGCAATGCCTCAACGGTTTGGTCGAGCTGGGCTTATAAAAAATGCACTCAGTTTAAGTTCTTATTAATTTATTTCTATTTTTCCACCTCTAATAATAGTCTAGAAACCCGCTACAGCAACAGGCCACCAACTTTCAGACTAACCTGGTTCAAAACCAACACCAGCACAGTGTTGGTGGACAGATCTAACCGACTAAGAATTTTTTACAGCATGAATCATCAATAGGGAAATTTTTATGCCTTGTTCAAAAGCTCTTTTGGACTTTGGAAAATCAAGTCATTGGAAATTTCACCAAACACAAGCAAACACAATATCGGAAATGGGAAATTTCCAAATTGATGCCCAAGTTTTCATGACAATCTCAAATCCTTGCCCAGTGTTTGGATTTTACTAAATCTATGCCCAACTTTCACATTTCATTTCCGAATTAGTGCCTAGACTCACTGGACGTCATTGGACACAACCAGGATCCATTTTTTTGTTGATGAAAATACCCTTTGCTAAATGCTAAAAAATGGAAGATTTAAAATTGAAAGTAAAATGTCATGACGATGAAACAAGAAATAAAATTGCAATGATAAGTAAGCAAGAGAAATCAAAACACCCCAAGAAAGAAAATTTGCATGAAAATGAAACCCCAAAATAAAATTGCAGAAACGAGCAAGAGAGTTTGAAGGAGTAGTTGGTACTTGGAAGCGGTGATCGACCTCCATCTCAAGATCAGTCATGGAATGGCCGTTGACATTGAAGTTGAGGGAAGAGAAGAAGGGGATGAAGAAGGCCTCAGCCTGGTTCTGATTTGAGACCCAAACAGCTTTCGTCTTTGTGGTAGAAATAGCAGCCGACAGGAGAGAAGCCATCATCCAATACTTGACATTGTGCTGCCTACCAAGGCCAACATTATAAGACCGGGTTGGGAGGTTGGTAGCCAATGGCGACGTTTGGTTGAGATCCAGCCGGTGGTCGAGCATGCCGAGGTTGAATTGGCGAGGAAGATTGTACATGTAGACCTTGAGGGGAGGAAGAGAAGCATTGCAAACAACAGCGGCGGCGGAGGAGGAATAATAAGAAGAAGAGTTTGAAAGGATGAGGGAAGCAAGATTGGCTTTGGGATGAAGCGCACGGACAACAAGAGAGAGGAAGACGAAGGGGGCGATAAGAGCCATGCATGTTGTTGCTAAGCCAGCCGCGCTCGATGCCATTTTCTTTCTTTCTTCCCCCTTCTTCTTCTGCTGCTTTATTGCATGTATGTGGGGGAATGGAGGGAGATGGAAGAACGAAGCTAGCTAATGGCTGCGCCCAAGTATCAGGTGCACACATCGTTGTTGGAGTAGCAATTGCAAATTGGTCAATAATTCAGCTGCCATTCTGAGTGTTCATGACACCAATTTGGAAATAGGATGTGAAATTTGGGCATAAATTTATGAAAACTTAAACGTTGGGTATGAATTTGGATTTGTCATGAAAATTTAGGCACTATTTTGAAAATTTGCCCATGGGAAATACACGACTCACAAGAGGCGATGCTTATCCCAGCTGAGACAACTCCGAAGTGATACTCAGCCCAACCGGTCCAATAAAGGATCCATCATCAGTTGGGCCTGACTGGAAAAGAATTTATCTTGTCGATGAAGTGGAACTGGGAAGATTTGATTTGCTGCCAACGCATCGAATAAGAAACCCTGGGATCTTGTGCTTTTGATACATATAGAGCATCTCGGCCAAATGTTTAGATAATATGTTGATTCAAGAAACTGGATATTTGGTTTATTGTGATGTGATATTAGAGGGCTATTGGCTGTCGGTCCTGCTCTCATTCAAGTGCCAGCTGCGCAGAGTTAGCCCTGCCAACGTGATTTCCTCTTGCCGTTCCAATCACTGATTCTTGGGCATTTGATGGTTTGACTTTGGACCGCAGTTGCTTTTCAGGCTAGCTGTTCAGTCACCAAATGAGAAGTTAAGTAAGCCAACTTTGAAGTCCAAAAGCCCAACCATTTATGGCTACACTCCACTCTAGATAGGAGGTACCCAAAGATATCAGAAAGTTGAGGGGTAAAAATCCTATGACCAGTTGTGAGGGATTATCTCCATGCATATGTGGACAAACAGTCATCTAAATTACCTATTGGACCTTCCTTAAGGCTCCAGTCTAGGTTCATTGACTATGTCTGAGTATCATTCATCTGAAAATCCCTGTCAGTAACAAAGAAAATGTATTGACAAGATCTCTACGAAAATACAGGTCCAGTCGCATGAGTCTAGGCCCACTGGCTTACCAAGGGCAAGTGAGAGGGTAATAACCTACGTAAGGGATTGTCGACATGGCTTATGTCGATGCTGGCATGCTGCAAGTCCAAAGTGCAGCTATGAGTAGGAGAAGTTCCCATGCACTTGGCTTATGGAGTAACAAACAAACATCCGGATGCTTACGGCTTTCCCCTAGTTTCTCCGATATGGATCCTATTTACAAACAAAATGTAGGTTGCAGCAGGAGGCGTCCGACTTCGCATGCATTTCGGAATTCAAAGCCCGTTGATGTCGCTGTTCCATCTTGGGTTCCCAAAATTAGGTCTAGTTATACTTGTCCAGTTCAACCGAACTCTAAACTTAATGCTAAAAATCTCAAACTTACAGATTTTGGATGAAATTTGGGTTAAGCTTTTCGTTGAAAATAGGGGTCGACGAGTCTCATTTTTGCGCATTTAAGCTATTAACATATCATCAATTATTACAAATATATTTATAAAACATAGATTTCGATATATCAATGCAAAAGCTGCCGTGTCAAGTCTGTAGAAGAGAGCAGCGGAGTTTTCAAGTGATGGACGGTCGGTTATAGATTAAATAGATATTTTTCAAGTTAGTGAAAAATGTGTTGAGTCAGTTATCTTATAGCCACCTTAGTGGCTGATTCTATCCCCATCTGGCTTTTAAAACGGCTTGTATTTTTCATCCCGAACAGATCATAGCAGCCAAAAAAGGATTATAATCCACTAGAAATTTGTTGGGTTTTTGTGTCTTATCTTCTACAAAGTTTAGTGGGCCTGTGTAGGTGAGATGGACTTAGAGAGTTAATGTAAGAAAGCCTACTAAGAAAGCTATATATTAAGGTGTCAGTTATGGATTAAATGGGAGAATTCTAGGGTTATGATAGAGGGAGTCATTATATAAATCATTGGATTTTTTTCCAGAAAGGAGTGAGAGAGGGGGTTATTAGACTGTGTTGATAGGGGATGTGTGTGAGGCATTCCATGTAAAATATGTAAGACATCTTAAGTGTATCTCTATAACCTATATTTCATAGTGGATTGATTATCTCTCTCCTTTATTTTTTTTCTTTTGGGTTGAAGGGGTTTCCACATAAATTTTATATTTTCCATATAATTGATTTATGCTTACTTGTGTGTTCTTAATCATGTTTCCAAACAAAAGGTATCAGAGATAGGTTCATGGGATTTTGGGGCATCAAAATCCGGTGTGGAGGCTGAAGGATGAGGCAAGCTTAAAAGAGGGAAAAGAAAAAGACAGTATGGAGGCTACAATGATTTGGTCAAATTTAGCATTAGTGCGGCCTTATCCGGTGGTGTGCCTAAAGCCAAGGTGTCGCTGATGGGTTTCATTAGGTGACAGACAACAACCATGATAGAAGCTGCTTGGATTTGATGAACCCGACGTGAATGACGATGTGCCAAGAGATCACTGGTCAAATAGTGATAGCAGATTTGGGTCGGATCTGATAGTGAGGTAGGGGCGCAAGATAGGTAGGAGGCTGATCAAGTGAAGGCAGTAGATGGACGATGCAAGGACATTGATTGGACGATTTTAGTGTCAACGAGCCTATTGATTTCTCTAGGGCATCGGGATCGTGTGGCCAGGGAGATCATGTGGCATGAGCAGCTAGGACCTTGATCAGATAGGGCATATGGTCGGCGATGTTAGGCAGACGGGCGAACAAACAACGGCTTCGTCCACTATTGGATTTTTCTTGCCAATCGATGTAGGGGCATGAGGCGCAGTAATGGGTTTTTCCCACTCTGTCAAAAATAGAGGCGGCAACTTCGTCAGTCATCGGCAGCGAGTGTAGAGGAGCGGAGAGTTGGGCTAGTTTTGCTCATCAGCAAATAAAATAGTGGCAGCAGCTTTGTTGGCAAAGAGGAAGAAGGGTGACAGCAGTGTTTCTCCCTTCTTTCCTGCAATCGGGTCACAATCCGGTGCGGCAAACACACAGCTAGTGTCAAGACATCAGCGGCAAGGATTTGATCGACAGAGATCAGCCGATGGACGGTTGGTGACGGATGGTAAGACATGGAAGTGGTAATAGCAATGAGATGGTGGCTAGGAAAACCGTGCAAAAAAGATGATGCACGAGGTATTGGTGCATTGGCAGTACAATGAAGCTAAAGTACACATGCGATCCATTTTGGGTGATTTTGGAGTCTGATTTGGGTGTTTTATGTATGGATTTTTATATTTTGGGGTGTTGTGAACATGATCGTGGGATTAGATTGGGTAGATTATGCTTCGGTGATATGGATCTAATGGGTATGTGCAAATCAATGGTGATTTGGTGATGATCAGTGATCCTAGTGGATAGATTTGGATGCTTTGAGGTGCTGTAGAGTTTATGAACGGTGCAAATTGAGTGTATGGTACATCATTAGGTGTGATCAAGGTTGGATCATGGTGATCATGGTTGATTGGAGTAGTTGCAGCATAGATTTGAGCAATTTGAGTGGATCAGATGAGTGATCATGTTGTTTTGATGTTGATTGTGCACATAGATAGTTCAGATTGTGTTAAAGTGATGGACTTCACGGATGGATGTGCTACAGATGCTACATTGGTTGATTTTTGTCTATGTGTGCAAGGTGCATATGGTGCACAGGGAGCATGGGATTAGATAGTAATTTTCTTGAGTTCCATGATGGACAGTGGTTTGGTCCTGAGATTGTGATCGACGATGGACGATGGTGAATCTTATAACTGTGATCAACAGTGGATTTGAGAGAACCTGGGAGCCCTGAGATTGTGATGGTTGGAAAATGGATTTAACAATACAAGCATGGTTTGGTAGTAGATGCACAGCTGGTGCATGGATGAGTGCATGGTTCCTTGCACTATTACGCAGGTGGCATATAGGTTTGGCACGTGTGTAGTATGCAGGGGCCGATGGAGCTGAGGTGCGTGCAAAAGAGTGCGGTTTGGCATATATGTAGAGACATGGTGAGTTTGAAAAGTAGAGCTCTTTTACTCATGTGATCATCTAAGTGAATGAGGATATTGCAGTAGTTGAAGGGTTGCACACGAGTAGCAGTCATGAAAGCATGTGAATCTGGCCAATTCAATATGTGAGTAGTGATAGTATAAATAGTATGCAGGTGATGATTGGTCGATGATGTAACAGTGTTCATAGAAAAAGCTTTAAGAAGAGACAAAGAAGATGATAAGATGCGCATCGAAAGATAGTCTTCTTGATCTTTAGTTGTGGCAGTTTGATCTCTTCAGATGCTAGCAGGATGGAAGAGCCATAGGTTGCATGGTGGTGGATTATGTAGGCATCTTGGGTAGAGATGCGGATCATGCCGATTTAAGCATGATGGATGATGAACTAACTAATGTTGAGCAGATGATTGATTTGTAGATGGTGATGACACTAGTTAAATCTTCATGAGTTGACTTGATGTTTATGGAATCCAAGTCAAGATAGAGTTGACTTAATGTTTGCAGAATCCAAGCTAAAATGAAGTTAGCTTGATGGTTGTAGAATCCAAGCCAAAGTGGAGTTGGTATGATGTTTACAAAATCTAAGCCAAGGTGGATATTTGTTGGGCTTTTGTCTCTTATCTCCTGCAAAGTTTAGTGAGCCTTCATATGTGAGATAGGCTTAAAGTGTCCATGTAAGAAAGTCCACTGAGGAAGTTATATATTGAGGTGTTCAATTAGAAATTCAGTAGGAGAATTCTAGAGTTATGATAGAGAGAGTCATCATGTAAATTCTAGGGTTTTTTCTTGGATAGGAGTGAAAAGGAGGGTTATTAGAGTGTGTTGATTGAGGATGTATGAGACATTCTATGAGATATGTGTGAGATCTTGAATGTATCTCTGTAACTTGTATTTCACTATAGATTGATTATCTCTCTCATGTGGTTTTTACTTTCTAGTTTAAAGGGTTTTCTATGTAAATTTTGTATTCCCGGTGTGATTGATTTATAATTGCTTGTGTGTTTTGAATCATAGCCCACTTGAAATTGGGTTGAATCGGTTCGCTGTGGGTTGCCACAACGAGATCAAAAACTTAGCAGGAGTGCCCCGTATGAAAGAAGAGGTGCAATGGAGCGGTCAGGCGGCAAGCTTAGCTTGGTAAATAATCACGGGCCATCGAGTGATATGGTCTTCGTGAAAAGTCTGGATTCCGTGCACACATTGAGACCGCCCCAAGCTACCATAGAGGCATGTGAAGTGACACGCAATGGAATGCAATGAATGTAATGCTGTTCCCTTGCAAGAAATTAAGGCGGTTCTGGAATCTAAATCCTTCGAGATGGATGCAAACGTCGCTTTCCTTGGCAAGCCATGCTTTTCATTTTTCATAACGATACCAATCTCTGGCTCGTTAGGCACCTGATGTTAGTAACTAATAGCCGATGGGTCTAGCAGCATTCCTCATGTGACCAAAAATAAAAATAAAAATCCATTTTTTTTTTTCATTTTACTTTCTTGAAATCAGGCAAAAAAGGATGAAAGGAGCTAGATGGTTCGTCGGGGAGTCCTACGGCGTGCACGACACTGACCAGGTTGGTTTGGGTTTCGGTAATAGGTCGGTTTAGAAAGCTTGATTTGGCCATTGGTGCCATATTGACCAAATAATCCCGCCTTAATAAGTTTGGCTATTCTACAAATGTACTGCTTACTTCAGCTTACTGACCGCACACCTTTAAATTATCGCCAATACTTGGACCTTGGAAGCCGACATAAAAAGGGCTAGGTTTTTAATATTGTGAAGTAACCAAGGGATTTCCTTCACTAATGAATATGTGTGCTACTTACTCAAACCAGTCTAGCTGGACCATACAGGTTCGTTAGACCGAAGTGTCCAAGGCAGTGTTATGAACTGGACGAGCTGGTCATCAAACCAGTTCACCATGAACCAGTCCCTTCAGTTCAATCTAAATTAATATCTATGTTTTGGACTTTTTTCAAAAGTTATATTATATTATATATTATTTTTTATTTTTTAAAAAAGGTTCATTTAGTTGTGGCGGCCCATCAAACTTGTTGAATCATAAATCAAACCAGTTCAACCACTAGTCCGGTTCTTATAACACTGTACAGGGTGTCCTAATGCAACAAATGCTGCTTACGAGCACGTGAAAAAAAAAAAAAAAAAAAAGACACATCAATCTTTCTCAATCAAGGAGTAAACGTAAGGTACAAGAAAATAAAATCCAAAGAAATCGTTTTAGCTTTCATCTTTTTCACGTTCCAAACTGTAGCTTTCCCAACTGAGAAACCTGAGACACGTACGCGCCGGTTCACGAGATGGGCTTAGGACAGGTGGGGGACAAATTCCAGAAAGCCAGGGCCTTACAATCGTAACGCTTTAAGCTTTGAAAATCCAATGAAGGTACGCTATGTATGGTGGATGAAGCAGCACCAGTGTAGCAGTACAACATGGATGCATATTTTCGGTCCTATGCTTATGAGTTTGTTGGACAAAATAGCAAAATTTTGTGAAACATAGGGTTCCATCGTGCCGGCGATGGCTTCTTCAGCCCAGGCCCATGAAATATTTATTTTCTAAAACATAAATGAAAGATGAACATTTTATCATATGTCACATATCTCGTATGTGAACTTCATGGATATTACCAGAAAATCATTGATCTAGTGCTACAAGATGGTTTGGACGGCAGCCCTGGCGGGTGATTTAGACGTAAGATTGTCATATGCGCTTATCTTATTGCCTAAAATTAAAAGTCGCTAGAGCCAAGTCAAAAGATGCACTTCATATATATATATATAATCGGGAGGGAGAAAGAAGTTATAAAACGGTGCACTTCATATACATCAGATACCAAGAAGCTATAGAAGTAGAGCATTTTTGGAATTATATAATACCTTTAGAGATTATTCAGGAAAATCAAATTTTAATAACATCCGAGCTGCTTTGTCTATTCATGCAGCACAGGAATATCAGTAGATCCCCGGAACACACAGAGAGACTGAATCGCCTACGACCACCTGTCGGTAGCCAAGATTCTCAACGTGGGAAAGACAGAAAAAGGATAAAATCGGTTGTTTCGTTGCGAGGACATGGCCTGACCGGTGAGCCGATTTGAACGTGAACAAGGCAAAGACAATTGATGATATAGGCCATAATATTAAAATTAAAAATATGTGTGAAATCAAGTATTGAAAAATATAATTTTTATATGCCCATGAAAAGTACATGAAATTCAATTGCATTGAAACTAAATCCAAGCTAACGATAATGAACCCATGTGCAGCGGCGAAAGCAAGATATGAAGCTGAAGTCACGGAATGCCGAGATTTAAGCCGATATACTTAATGTTTGCCGAGATTTTGTGGCTGCTTCCGAAATACGACACGTATGCCGACATTAGTGCTAACCCCTACACGGACTCTTCACCTCCTGAGATGGCGACATCAATCGTGTCGCTAATCACGAATACTAACGATTATCCTTGTGCCACGTTCACACACCCAGCGCCAAATCCCCGGTGCGAAAAGAATATGGAATGTTTGACTACACAGGAGGTGGCGACATCTGATTACTGGGGCTTTGTTCCACGCAATCCTTTCTCATTGGCTAAGGCCTTGCTTTTCCATGGTTTTTTTTTTTTTTTAATCTTTTAGTAATAATGTCTCCACCTTCCCTGTTGTTAGACCCAACGTCTTCAAGCGCCAAATAAGGATGCAACGCCTACTGTTCATGTGCGTCATCCACGACGTTCGTCATCGCTATCCCTTGTTCCTGAGCTTAGAAATTGGGGATCATTCATTCCCTGATGGACGAGCGCGTTTCATTTTGTGGCGCTTGAAGAAAGCGACTCGTTAACCATTTGTTCGAAGTTTGACGTCATTGGCAAGCCCCCGGCCGTGTACGTTCATTCCCCTTGAGGGAAGAAGACTCAAAAGAGACGAGGCGGCTTCATAATTTCATGTCATTCCCTGCGCCAATGTGAGAAACGTGAGGCAGTTGGGCTGTCCTGTTTAAATCTTCTCTGGAAGATCTGAAATGGGCTACGGCATACGAAGCAGTGAAAGGTTAGGATGCAGCTGCAAATGTGGCTCACTCGAATAGCAAAACTGGGCTATGTCTGAGGAGGGGGAAATACCAGTAAACCATTACTAGAAATATGCAAACATAGAGTTTTGCACCCGTGTGCCATAATTGGGATATGTTTCGTACTGTTCCCGCACGCGTGAGGAATAAAAGCGTTGTACATGCACACCCTGTCCATATTTAGCCTTTTCTGATCATGGGAAGAAACACAACACATCCATTGTGACAGGCGGACGCGAATCTCTTCTCTAAAGTGGGTTGCACACTCTATTTTGAGTTCACGCAATCATGTTAATGTCATCAATATTTAGTCATGCAATCAGACATTAGGGTAGATTACATCAATTAAAGTCATAAAAATCAAATATTTAGTGCAGACAATCATATAGCCACTTTTACATGTCTCTGTGTATGTTTAACGATTTAGAAGATAAATAACATAATATAGTTCATTTATGATCCCAAAATAATATCAATAATAGACATATTTACCTCATTAGAAATTTTTGATAGAAAACTAGTAAATAAGATTTAGAATATTTTATACGTGGACTACCACCTGGTGGCATCATCAGATGCAAGCAATCCTCCATCATGTGAACCATAGTTGTTAAAAGGCATGCCTAGGCATTCGCTTAGGCTAAGGCTCACTTTTGTGTATTGAGGTGTACTTGGTGCACTCCATCCAACTTTCTTAAAAAAATATTAAATGAAAAAACTTTTAATATTCAATTAAAACTTTTAACTTTTTTAATCTTCATATTCTTTCGGCTTAACCAAAGTTGGTGTCGTCCATAAAATTATATTTAACGTTGAAATAATTTTATTATTTTATTTTTATAAATTATATATATATATAATTAAATTTATTTAATTTTACATAGTGCATGCCTTGCTTCACTCAAGTGCGTGACTTATCAGTGCGCCTTGTGCCTAGGCCCAAAAAGCCCTTTGCGCCTTAGCGTGCCTTACACCTTTAACAATTATGGTGGGAACTCAAGAGGTTCATATAACCGATTCAAAACACAAACCCGCCGTCCTACAAGCTTCGCCCTTCATCCAACAGACAACCAAAATACAAACTCCTTATGTTTGACTTGGAAAAGGTTGCATCAATTCAATGGTCAGGACCATCAAAACAGTGTATTTCTTCTTCTCATAGACCGGCAGCATACGTTAACACAATCTAACATGACACCAGGACCTGGCGGACCAAACTTTCAGGTATTCACAAGTCCTAAAAGCATACCTCCCTTTTCCCTCTAACAGGAATATTTGTGTGTGTTAGCGTGTTGCACCAAGAGAGCTGCATACGACATCTGATTATATTGGTTCGGTTGGCCCATCCATTCACCAAGACTCTGCGGAAGACTGTTATATATAACCTACAAAGAGGAAGCGTTTAGCCCTTAAGAGCTGTTGCCAGTCATGAAAATGGAGGGAATTGAGTTCTCTCCTCTGAGGGCAGAGCTAGAAATCCTTTCAGCTGTGAAGAAGAAGAAGAAGATGAACAACAAGAGGCGATTTAGCGACGAGCAGGTCAGGTCGCTGGAGTCCATGTTCGAGGAGGAGACAAAACTCGATCCGAAGCGCAAGCTGCAGCTTGCAAGAGAGCTTGGGCTGCAGCCGCGCCAGGTAGCTATATGGTTTCAGAACAGGAGAGCTCGGTGGAAGTCAAAGCAGCTTGAGGGAGAGTACAGCAAACTGAAGGCCAGCTATGATGCACTGGCTTCCAGTTTCGAGTCGTTGAAGAAGGAAAAACAGTGCCTGCTGAAGCAGGTATGACGTTTTTTTTTACATGAAATTGTGTATGGATGAAGCCCAAATGATTATCTGGCAGAATATGGCTTCGACCCTGATAAGCCTACGAATGAACCTCTCTGTTTCACTGTTTGGAATTGAAATTGATGCAATTCTATTTCCTCCCAAAGGAAAATTTGCTAACTAACGATTTTCTGTTCTTGCTGCAGTTGCAGAAGCTGAGCTATCTGCTGAAAAATCATCCAAATGAGACAAGGCGGCATGCGCAGAATTCGGATGGGAACAGCAGCTTTGCTAACTCAGACAGTGGAGAAGCCAGGCTTGGTACCTTCGGGAAGAAGCCTCAATCTTCCATGGAAGACAGATCAGAGCTCGGCGTGACCATGTACAAGAACAGTGCAAATAGTAACAGCTTTGACGAGGGGCATGGGCTGGAAGAATTGACCCCTGTGGCTATGGCAGAACCTGAAGATGGCTCTTTATTGATAGGCGAGTGGTGTGATTTCGATTCGGGATGTTTTTCGGACCAGTCCTGTTGCAGTTTGGATTGGTGGGAGCTTTGGCCATGACGCTGATGAGCTGAGGAATGGGGTCGAAGCTAGCAAGAGGAAAGGGAAATAAGCCATTTTCTGTGTTTAAAATTCGGCAAGGGACTCCAATTGGCTATGGATGTAGTTAATAGATGCGCACATGAAAAGCATCAAATCGGCAATCCTTCCTCCGAGTGCTATTGCAATTAGAACTGTAAATAAATAATTCAAGAGTTCATAGACACCTCAAGCACAAAAACATCCACACGGCAGTTGAGATAATCTTTAAGAACGGGCTCCGCGCTGATCTGACTCCCTTGGTCATGGCTCTGACATTGTGACGCTAAGATTCAAGGGCTTGTTACATTCACCTTCATGCAGAAAAGCACCTGCCGGTTCCAAGATGATGGAGAAATTTAAGGAATACAAGCCAAGAAAAGCTACCTGGAATCAGGGAGCAAAGGATGAGAAAGAATATGCATACGCTTTTGAATTGCATTTAAGTACTGTTAATGGGCACACAAGTTTCATTTTTACAAGTGATAAGCTGAGCTAAACGTGGGTTTCAAGAAAGCCAAGCTGTTAATCTCATGAGATGATGTTGGAATAATTAACGCTATTTTCCTCATTCGTAATTGTACGAAAATCAGAATGCATGCCAAAGGCAAAATGAACAAACATGTCCAGCACACCCAAGAGGAATGACCACAATTTTTGCAAATTGGGCTTATTAGGAAAGACTACTTAAAGATGACTAGCGAGAAGAATTAAAACCTGTAATCACAGCCTGGAATAATCCATAACTAAATTCGGAAAGCAACAAACATGGCATTTGGGAGCAGAAACTACCCTTCATTTTGTTAGAACAGATCATGAGATAAACACTGCACTGAAGGTGCACAGATAGCCATGTCTTTCAGAAAATTTCTTGGCACAACTATTTGTCATATCCATTGCAGATAGCCATGTCTTTCAGAAAATTTCTTGGCCCAACTATATGTCATATCCATTGCCCACTTCATACCATTGAATTGTCAAGATGAACTTGGTACTTCCACTGTTTCCTGTATTACGATAGTGCAAGCATTAATAAGTAGGACTTGGACGTTGTCAATCAGCAATACAACAATGAAACCAACTGTCTGGTCAGCAAAGTCAGCAAAATGATAGCATTTATGCAATGATATGATTGGGGATAAAAATAGAGACTTTGTGATGAGAGGCAATGATTACTTCATTTCCTTTTGGTACAAGTCCAGTGTTCTCATTATGGGTAACATCAATGATATATTATCATTGATAATATTGTTCTAGCCACCCACCCATAAGAAAATAAGCCAAAAACGATCTTCTCTACATTTCACCATCATTATCATGAAATTTATCGATAATATCATGATATTATTGATAAAATCTCAATTTATCGAGAGATTTTATCGAGAACATCATTTGTTGAATTGATATTATGGGTCCGGATTGTGGGGAGGAGGGTTCATATTTGAACATTGTCAAGCCCTCGAACAACCTCCAAACCTATTTTTTCTTCTCCTTCCCCTATTCCTATATTTTACTAGGAAAAACGCAAAATCCATTCATGATTTAGTGGGAGAAAAACTCCATTTTGAAGACCAACATCCTATTTTTGATCTTGGACGTCTGAACACTATTACGATATTAAAATGCAATTTTTTCAATATTTTTCATATTTATTTTATTCAAAATTATATGATTCATACATGTAATACATTATAGTATTGATCTAAATAAATTTAAATAATTAAACCTGTCAGATTTGGGTAAATTGGGGATGAATACGCGATTTGGGAAAATTCCCAAATCGTTTGATTCATCTCAAATTAATTACTATTTACGAATGAAAATAAAAATTAAACATAAAATTTGTTGAAAAATATATATTCTTAGAATAAAATTATTAAAATTTGGGGAAAAGCCCTAAAACTATATATTTTAAAAAAATCAGTGTTTGAGTCATGATAATTGTAATGTAATTAGCTACTTTAAGTAAGAATTTTCTTGGAAACGGATTTTTTATTTTTTATTTTTTAATATTAATTATAATTATTTATTAAATAAATAAATAATAAATTTATACATTCTGTGTTAATTCATAGGTATATTAGTATAGTTGGTCATTAGTATCATATCATTAAAAATATAATTAGAAAATTATTAATGTAGTATTTTTAATTTATTTTAAATTTTTTAAAAATTATTTTTAAAATTGTGAAAAATAAAATTATTTCCTTAAAAATTATAAATATGTTTTTTGATTGGTTTTAAATGTCTAAAGTTTTTTTTTGACATTGTTGAATGCATACATTGTAAGGATTGGTATGTTTAAGAGTGTTTAAGTCTTAAAGATGTTAATGTTGTCTGGATGGGAAAGAAAAAAATTAATTTATTTTGATTTGATATGTTTCAAATTAAAATTTGAAGATCTCAGCAAACAAGAGTGAGAAAGAGAGTAGAGGCAAAACTAAGTTTAACGATTTTGCATGAGAAACCGGTTGCAGGTAACCTATTTGGAGCTAAATGCAACTACTGCAAATAAGTTATGAAGTCGAGAGGATCACAAGACTAAAGGAATACTTAGCTTGGAGTAATCGAAATGTTAGAAATTATCCTAAGGTGCTTAAGAAGGTTAGAGCACTTATGAAGGACGCTATTTGTCAGGTACTACTATTAGAAGAGTTTGAAAGCAGAAGGAGAAGGAGATTGCAGCGGAATTAGGTAGTTTGGGCTATGATGCTAATGAGGAAGTGAGTGAGTGAGTGAGTAATGATGATGATGATAATAATGATTAAAGAGTGTAGACAAGGCTGGCTAGGGAAGCTAGCAGGGCAATGCAATGGGCTAAAGATAAGTCAATTAGGTTGGAAAGGGATAGACCTGTTTTCCATAGTTTTTCAAAAGAAGCTGGAGAGGGAAGCATGCAAGGGAGGTTAGGAGGGAGACAAAAGGGATTATTGAAGAAGTTTTAGTCACGTACATCATCTATAAGGGGATCACAGCCAAAGTTGTATGGATAGGCTGGTAGGGTGCAGAAAAAGATGACTCAAATTTACCAGGGTAAAGATAGTGTCAAGAATCTTGAAACTCATGTCGCTAGATTCTTTATTTATGGTGTTGTTCCATTACATTTAACAGATACTGTAGCTTTCAAAAATATGATCCAAGCAGCACAAATGGAAGGAAAAAATGACCCGCCTCCTTCAGTGTACCACATCGGGGGAACATATCTTAATCAAAAAATGAGAACATTAACGACTGGATGAAAGAAATGACTCATGCATGAGAAACATATGACTTATCTGTGATATGTGATGGGTGGATCGACCTCACAAAGCTCAGTATCATCAACTTTATATTGTATTGTAAAGGCACTACAATGTTTTGTAAGTTTGTGGATGCATCTAAGCATATCAAGGACGTAAGTTATATTCAAGACTTGATTGAGAAACAGATTGAATCTCTAGAGTCAAAATATCATGTGACACAAATAATCACAAATAATAGAACTGCATTTAAGAAGATCAGGAAAGCGTGAGAGAAGATAATGTCTTTGTATTAAAGTCCTTGTGAAGCGCACTGTATTGATATCATTTTGTAGGATATTGGTTGATGACTAAGTATTCATAGTGTGACATAGAAGAGTTGACAAATTACTAAATTTATCTACAACTATAATTGGGTAAAAGCACTTTTTTCATAAAGCATTTGATTATAGGAGGGAGATTGTACATCTAGGCAAGATCCAATTTTTCATAAATTATACTACATTGGATAGTCTATGGAATGCCCCCCAAGCACTCAATATAACATTCATTTTTGAAGTCTAGCATGATTCTAAATATGCATATAGTAAGAAAGGTATGGAGGTGGAGATGACGGTTATGACAACTTTCTTCTAGGATAAAGTATGATCAGTTTTGAGTATGCTAGAATGCATATATAGTCTTTATAGAGGTTGACAATGAGACTTATCTTAATATGGGTTCTTTGTATGAGGCATTTCAATTTATGAAAGACTTTATACAAAAAAATGTGAGAGGTAGGCAATGGGTGATCATCATCATATAATACCACTGGAAGAATATGCTTTATTATCCAATACATGCAGTGGGTGAGTTTTGTCATATAAATAATAATGTGTACAAGTTGTGTCCCTATGTATCTTCTTCTCTTATGGTTGAATTGCAATCTTATTATTGAAGCGTATTTTTGGAGCCCAATATACCGCTATAAGTGTGGTCTTGGGGCGAATATAGAGTTAAATGGGGCAGTGTTTGAAGTCTTTGAGAAGTTATTCCCGATCACCTAAATACTTGTGACTGTAGGACTGAAGTAAATTACTTATGTTATTCACTGAATACTTCATTATCTTATTTAATATGATAAATAAAAAAGATGAATTCTTATAAATGTTCCGATAGTTGGTGGCCTTCTACAAAGCATGGGGGATATTTGTAAAGGTAATGATTGTTCAATCATGGTCATGAGGATTGTAGGTTCTCATGGGCTGGCTTAACCTAAGAGAGGATGGGTGAATTGAGTAAATAAAAATTTAAGCGATTAACCCCTATTGGATCATTTTTCTCTTTTCGTGCTTAAGTGTGGTGTGAAATAAAGTGAATAATAAAAATAATAAAATGCATGAAGAACGAAATAGATGAGAAAATACAAGCACATAGATAAGATAATTTTTATAGTAGTTCAGGACCCTGTCCCTACATCAACTCTTCCAAGAGCACATACTTATTGTGCCTTGGGTTCTACTACATCTCATATAATGGAAATACATAATGCTCCCAATACTCTTTTAATTTTTACGAGCTTAACAAGAAACTAACCAGTTTCAAAGATCATCAGCAAACTTGTTGGTTTTCCAAAGCTCACCAACAACTCATACAATGTAGTTTTCTTGAGCTTACCACAAACTCACTGGTTTCGAAGATCACCAGCAAACTTGTTGGTTTTCTAGAACTCACCAACAACTCATACAATGTGATTTTCTTGAGCTCACCACAAATTCACTGGTTTCAAAGATCACCAGCAAACTTGTTGTTTTTTAGAGCTCACTAACAACTCTTTGGTTTTAAATTTACAAAAAAACTTATACACTTTTATATAGTGTTTCTCTCATGCACAGGAGAAGATTTGATCTCTCTTTCAGCTCTATGTAATACAAAAGATCTCCCCAAAATGTAAAAACAATGGCCATAAGAATATGAAGGTTTAAGCTAAAAGATGATAATTGAAGGTTTAAGTTTTTCGTTGTAGGTGGAAGGATTTGCATAAAGTTAAGCGCATCTGAAAAGTACCTTCACCACCTTGAATTGTCTCATCTTTTCTCCTTAAATATCTTCTTTATATTTTCGACCGTTAGAGAAAATGGGTTTTGTTAAATATAAAAATGAGAGCAGCATTAAATGAATAAGACTGTTTTGAGTTTTCTACCATTGAAGTTTAAGTTTTTCTGTTTGTCTCGAATTGCTGCGTCGCCGTTTAGAGAGGAGGATAAGCTGTGTTTAAAAAGGTATTCTTTGTTTGACTTGTCATAGCCTGAAAACTCTGCAACACTGTTTGTTGCCAGAAATAGTGACTGAAATAAGTCCGCACAATGACATCTTGAGTGCAGATGTCATTTGTATGCTAGTCACATAAATCGATTTTCTTCTGAGAAATCACAGCCTCTCTCTATCTGCATTTGTCTGTCATAAGTTGCAGACGAATTCTTCCAAGGTTTGTCTGTCAATTGAACTTTTATAAGATTAATTTGTCTGTTGCAAGTAGTAGACGAACTTTGAATGGTGCAGATAAAGTCGAATTGACTGATAGACAAACTTCGCTTTGTCTATAGTAGACGAACTTTGAATGGTGCAGATAAAGTCGAATTGACTGATAGACAAACTTCGCTTTGTCTACCTAAATTCCTCCAGGAGATTTGTCTGTTGATCGATTCTTCATATATGTGCTTTGTCTGTTGTAAATAACAAGTCATCTCTGGATAGCAATGACTAAGTTGAGCTGATCGATTAACAACTTCTCCTTCTATATGAACAAACAAAGTGAGATATTTTTTCTTTGTTTTACATTTGTCTGTTGAAGGTAGCAGACAAAGCTTGCTTTAATTTGCTCAAACAGACAAAATGTAGTAATCATCTGATGCAAGCAATAGATGACCTATGTTTTACTTTGTATTGGGCGGAGTACTCTGCACGTTGCATGGGTTTGTCTATTGTAAGTTGCAGATGATCGTACATTTGTCTGTTGAAGCCCATTTTGGTCCAAGCAATTCTTTGTCTATTCAGGTTCGTCTATACCAATTGTGCAGGCTCTACTTCGTCTTCTGCTTTGGCTGATACTTTATTTGTAGTAAGTAACAGATGACTTTTTAATCTACAGACAAAGTGAAGTTCTTCAATTATTTTGCACTTCTCAAGCAATAGAAGGGGTTTGTTTTTGCAACTTCTTTATTTCTTCATTATTGGCTTATCTGTATTGACCTAGTTGAAGTTGCACTCCCTTATCTATTCATACTGCCTTTCTGTCCTCAGACTAATCCATTCTTCTAACTTTCCTGATCGAACAAATTTATCTCCTTTTTGTGCATGAATGTCTGGGCGGCAATTTCTTCTTTCTTCCTTTGTCTGAGTATTTGATAGATTTTCTTTTGTCTCCTTTATCTCAGACAACCTTTGTCTGGTCAGTGTAGATATTTCGAATTTCTTGAACAACTTTATGTTTCTTCGATCATAGCTTCGTTTTTAACTTCTTTGTCTTGCATTTGTCTGTTGAAATTTTCTTGTTATATTTAACAGACAATACAAGCTCATTGTAGTGCATCTTCGAAGCCTTGTTTCTCCTATATTTACTCATGCAAGTCTTCTTTTAGACAATGCAACCTTGCTTATATTCAGTTCTTTTTTTTTTTTCTCTTCTTCCACGATCTTCATTAATTCAGCTTCTTTGGAACGTAACAAATAGTCGTGGCAGTTTATTGCAAACGATCATTATCCTACACTTGAACTTTTCTACACTTGTTATATTGTTAGCTTTCATATATAATATCAAAATATATTTTATCCTTATAATATTTTGTAAAGCAAGGATAATATACATTTTCATTAAATGCACAATATGAAGGTTTAAGTAATTATGGTGCTTAGTATAAGTTATCAATTTATGCAGTAAAAAGTAATTAATGTTACGCACATCATAATGTGAAGAATGTATGCTTGTATAATTAATCATTCATGGTTATGTGTTATGTTAATTAATGTTTATTAATTCATAATCATATATTATTGTTAGAGATTTAAGCACACAGATTTCTTATCTTAATATAAGTTTTGTTATCATCAAAATCATATATAATAATGCTGACAAGGATTACCCTTTATGTAATTATTTTTAAACCTTATGACATTTTACACTTGCATATTTACGTAATCTTTAAAAGTACTAATACATAATTTTGAATTAATTATGGGTGAATGGTGGAACTTACATGGCATGGAGACCTCAACACTTAGGCTAATAGTGCAAATTTTAAGTCAAATAGTGTGTTCATCGCCATATGAACGAAATTGAAATACATTCTCTCTTATTCATACCTAGAGAAGGAATAAACTAGGGTATGAAAAGTTCAAAAAACTAGTTTTTTTTTTTATAATATGAGACTACTGGAGAGGATGCTGCGAGAGAAAAATAAGAAGCCCGATGACCCTCTAAATATTATGATAATTAGACGGCATGCACACATGGAGGAGGAGGAGGATACTTTTGAGTACGAGGATTTAGTTTTGATAATTAACAGAACTTGTTAATGACTTGATTTAAGCTAACATTAAATAATGTTGCTAAGGTTTCTAGTTTCAGAGTTGAAAAAAGGGAGCTTTGGAGTTGAAGGAGGAAGCTTCAAAGTTGAAGAAGGGAGCTTTGGAGGTAAGGAAGGAAGCTTTGGAAGAAGAAGGAAGGTGCAAAAAGAGCCATTGGGCAGAAACAACGCTTAAGGGACTTCAGAGCATCCGAAATGATGACTTCGGATGATCTGAAAACATATGCGTTGGGATGTCAGAAGCTTCAGGGGTGCGAGTCACTTACTTCGGAGGGATTGAAACCACACGCACATATAAATATGACGAACTCCAACCTTAGGAGGCTCCGAAAATGTAACTTCGAGACTCTGAAGCAACACGATGAGGCAACATCATGTGGTTTTTAACAAGGCATTTTCAATGGTCGAAAAATTTAGGAAGCAACGACTAGTTTCAATCCTGAACTTATAAATAAAAGTTCCAAAGAAGAGAAACAAACTTTTGAGAAGATTAAACATGAATCAAACACAAAAACTCGAAGTCCAAGAAGTGCATTCTCTCCAACAGACTTCAACGAACACTGAACTTCAAGTTACATCTTTACTTCAAGTTACATCTTTACATATCAGAGGAGATCAGAAAGCACTATAAGCTTAATGTTTTATCTTTATTATTTGAACTGACATTATATGTATATTTAGGCCTGGTTAGTGGCATTTACTTGTACATCTATACCTGTAACGGTTGAGTTGCTGGTTAGCTCTTAAGAAACCAAATTGTATGAGTTATTGGTGAGCTTGTGAAAACCAACTGTTATAGAGTTTTTGCTTAGCTCATAAAACCAGTGTAGAGTTCTTGGTGAGTTCGTAAAACTAAGGGAGGTTATGATTCCACGGGTAATAGTGGAACCCAAGGTTAGGAAAACCTTGAAAAGTGAAGTAAGTGCCAAGAGGGGGGCCCAATCACTATAATTCTTGTGTCTTTATTGTTATGAGCTTGTGAGCTCCACTGTAATTATTTTTTGCTCTTGCACAATTTGTCTATTTTCTTATACCATTAGGATTTCAAATTTGCCATACAACCTACTTAGCATAGGCATGGTCAGGGAATCAACAGATACCAAAGAGGATCCATTATATGAATGGTTGCGATAATAAAATCTAAATGGACCGAATGGAGATCCAGCAAAAGTTATTGCTCAAGAAGCCAATGCACAAAGTGTAGATGTAGAAGGGTGCTATAGCAAGAACAGACCCCAAAAGAAGCATTTGATCCATTATCTAGATCTCAGACCCAATCAACTGCTAAGGAAGCCTCACAAATGTCTCGGCAAGCCTTGAGTACTTCTTCATCGTCAAGAATAGAGAGCAAAGATGATGGTGGTGGTGGTGGTGATGGAAATGATGATGATGATGATGATAGTGGTGATGGTGGTGGCGAGAGTGGTGATAGCATTGGTACAGGTGGTTCATAATACTCACAGAGTTAAAGGTCATTTAGTCCATTTACTTATGATAAGAGTATACGAATGTCACACAAGATGAGGATCATGGTGCACGCCCTTCAATTAGGTGATATGAGAGAAGATCTGGAACTAGGAAGGACAAAATGTCAGTTAAAGATAGCAACACACAAGTAGCATGGCATCCGTGAATTTACGTGACAGTAGAGAGGAGTTTTCCTATGAGCCCGGTGGTTCATCATATTCATATGAAGGGTCAAATGATTTTGTATGGTATCATAGTCATCTATGGTATCAGACCTTTTCGCAGCTATCTCAACTCAACTTGGCCTCAAATTACATTCAACCATAAGAGTATATATCATTAGATTACCCAAAAAATTGAGTAGATTCATCTTCTTCTACCGTCTTTAGATTTCCTTGTAAATATGAACATGAGTTTACATGTCAACAAGATGACGATGAGCTTGAAGAACTTGCACGACACTCCACTTAATATTAATGTAAAAGTTGGTGTTTAATTTTAATTTTTAAAGCACTTATCTCATATGTATATTTGTGACTTGATATAGAATATATAATGTTTAATATAATAATTTTTCTTGCAAAGATTTACTCTCCTTTTATCAGCATATGTATATTTCTCATGTGTACATTCATTATTCATGCAATAGTAACTTTTTTAATCTAATTTTGTATTTAAATTATCTATTTATATTTATCATAATTTATTACAAAGTTACACTAAAAATATCTCAAAATTCTTTATTTTTCTAATTTTTTCTATTTTTCGAATAAAGTTCCAAAAAAAATGATAATATCTACAATAATAACGATAATATTTTTTTCCAGGCTACCAAAAATAGGTATTTATTTATAATACGAACACTGGATATAACCAAACTTCATAGGTGTTTTAGCAGTACCTACAACTTTTTTCAACACTTCATAAAAACATTTTGCTTGTTAACTTCAATGAGCTTGTCTCTTACCTTGTTGGAGGGTAGTAGTAGAATCCTCATGCTCAAAGGGGATGCTCAAAGGGGATGCAGAAACCAATCCAATAAAGTAGGCAACTCAGTGTGCATCATTCCCAATTAGAATGAACAAGAAAACATTTGGAAGCGTTTAAGTCCACCATTAGATTTGTTTTTTTCTCTTATCATCTTCACCTACGAAAGTTGCTGTATTAATTATGGTCATTTATCAGAAGCAATAGCCAATTCCACTTCGACTAAAGATAGTTGAATTAATTGGTATTTTTTAAGGCACCGAAGATAGCAATTCTACCACCCAAACAAGTAATTGCATTCAAACCTGTTTCTCCGTAGCTTCTAGGTGGTAGCAGAAATCATCTATCTAGGAAACTCAAACATAATGTTAACAATAAATTAAATCATGAAACAGGTTATGATAACACAACTCTCCCCTTCCAAGCGTCATTGTAACTCCTGTTTTCTGCTGCTGCTCTTCATGCATCATTTAGCTCTTCACCAGCAGATAGCAATGAATGTGGCTCTCCCCACAATAACTGCAATTGAATATCATTCTGGATTACTTCAAAATCCATCTAGCCACATTCAACCACACATTGCCATACCAAACTGCATCCAAAGACAATTCTAACCTTTTGTTTAGACACACAAATAGCTAGAATTTCAACCGAACCTGCATTTTAAATTTGCTTCAAATTAACAGAATGATTCTCATTCCACCAGAAATTTAGCTTGTTGCTTCACATATGTAGCTAGAGGCATATCAACACATGCTTAGAAGCACATCCAAAGAAAATTTGAAATGCACAAACTCTCTCTCTCTCTCTCTCTCTCTCTCTCTCTCTCTCTCTCTCTCTCTC
>JAYJMB010017208.1:0-43860 GCA_036873735.1 Pouteria campechiana
AGAAGAAGAAGAAGAAGAAGAAGAAGAAGAAGACTTAAGAGAGCATATAACGAACCTATAACCAACAGGCACTCCATTCACCCAGGCATGAAAGGCAGAATCAACAGCTTCGAAGTGCAGCAAGATGCGACGACCTATCAAATGCCAATAGATATAATATATTAGAAATGATATGGACAAAACAGAAGAATAACAATTCAGCAAAACAGAAATAAGACAATAAAAAATAAACATCACATCAGTTAGAAATGATGCACTTTGTGGGTGGAGTTCTTAACTCTAGGTGTTAGTGCATACATTTGAACTAGGACAACTAATGGGAAGCAATACAAGCAGTGGTGTAAATCATCTTTGCATGGAAAACAAAATGCACCTGTGCTGTCAGACATTTGACCATGAATTGAAGTATTCGGTAACAATGATGATCATTAAACGATCTCCACAAACATGAATCCATCACTTGGAATAAAATAAGATGATTGAAGTACTTAAGAAGATGATCATCATATCTAGAATAAATAAGATGATAGAAGTACTTACGAAGATGACCATCATATCTAGAATAAATAAGATCATAAAGGTACTAGAGAAGATAACCATTATATCCTTGAAAAAGAAGATCATAGAGGTACTAAAGAAGATGACCATTATATCCTTGAGTCCTACCCTTCCATTCTTTTGGAATGTGGAAGGACTTCCTGTAGCAGCCAGTGGGATTGTCCACAGGAACATGTGGTGGATTACATGGAAAGGGATAGACAACATTGGTATAAATGGGTTGATCAAAGCCATGCATCTGCCAATTGGATGGAACTGCAATGACAAAGACATTGAGAATCACTAAAGGCACCTTTGGAATAATATACAACTGTCAGCACAAATATTAAGTGAAAACACAAACTTAAAGTCAACTATATGCAAAAGTATTCATCAAGAAAACTTCTAGAGGTCCAACAGTTTGTTGTATAAGCAAAGAACTCAACCACATGCATCCAACAAGCAACATTCTTTTGATGAAAAGCCTACTAAATCACCTGTATGCATAAGGAAAAGGGGCCTCAGGCCCCTTCAAACAAAGCAGATGTACAAGCACCATAATACAGTAAGCACGTCCTACCATACACATGAACCAAACATAGTGCACATCAGCAGCATTTTCCTTCTATTTTATGTGTGAGTCTGTCAATGTGATGGCATCACATTTTAAAATTGTTGTATCCAGTGCATGAGGTTCTTACCAATGCAGAACATGGGGAGAGTGATATGACATTGTTGGATTAAAAGAAAACAAGAACTATAAACCATTCAGATTATGTCATTGATCCTCCAATAGCATTCTCTTTTCAATAACATGTTCGTGATCTAAAGAAAGCATTGGCAATATGCAAGGAATTTAACAGTTACATGTTTTCAGTACCATACGTTTTGTTCACAGGATGTAGCAGTTAGCAAGTTTTTCCCATATTAGGCAATATTTTACTGAAAAAGTTTCACCACAGATAGCTTTAATGATGCCACAGACTTTGCTGCAGGTTTGGAACCTGATGACTAACCAGCTCCCAGTATGCTTCTCAAAGCAACTTAAGCACTCAATATACAGAGGCGTTTCAATTTTGGTAAACTCCCAAAGTGAGCATAATGGGTGGAACGCAAAACTTTGTCCATTATAATATTGAAATATCATCCTTTAGGGTACTGAAGCATTGAATCTGGTTCACATGATAGAAGGAAAGAGAGACAGATAGATATACATAAAACATACATGTAGAAATACACAGACATGGCAGGGAGAGAGAGAGAGAGAGAGAGAGAGAGAGAGAGAGATTATATGTAGTAAAATCTATAACATGTACCTAATAGAGGATGTAATGATGCAATACAAGGAGCAAGCCCAAAGCAAAGGATTGTGGTCCACAAGCATCCACAAGAAAAAGGCCTTGATGAGGGTCCCCTTGATCACACAAGTGCCAAAATTCGTATCATTATGTCTAATTTCCCTCCATTGTTTGAAGTAAATGTCATTCAATTTAGCCTTTTACAGGTTTTTTATTTTAAATTTCATATTTGCAAGGAATCAAATCTTATTTTTAGATTCCATAACTTAAGTTTGAAAATCTTCATGCAGCATATTGTAACCTGTGCATGTAAATTAGGTATGGTCCAAAGATAATAATTGTAATACCCCCAACTCTAGCCAACGTGAAGTATTGTCCGTCTTGGGCCTACCAGATCCCGCTAGCACGAAAAGCCCGCACGGTTTTTGCCCATTTAGGCCGACTCGTCTAACCCAGAAGGCGTCTCACAATAACTTGGGTATTCCCAAGATCTCTTTTACCACACATCCAATGTAAGCACTCTACATCTGCTTACATGGCAATTGCCAGAAAGTGTCTCTAATACCATTTGTAATACCCCCAACTCTAACCAATGTGAAGTAATGTCCGCTTTAGGCCTAACAGATCCCGCTGGCACACATAGCCCACACGGTTTTGCCCATTTAGGCCAACTCTTTTAGCCCAAAACTCGTCTCACAATGACTTACCACAGTTCACATTCGAACCTCTAATCTCAAGTCATATCGGTTTTGAAACCAACTCTGATACCTACTTGGCTACTAGCTCAGTTGGTATCAGAGTTGGTTTCAAAACCAATATGATTTGAAGGTTTGAATGTGAACTGTGGCAAGTCATTGTGAGACGCCTTTTGGGTTAGAAGAGTAGGCCTAAATGAGCAAAACCGTGCGAGCTCTACGTGCCAGTGGGATCTAATGGGCCCAAAGAGGACAATACTCCACATTGGCTAGGGTTGGGGGTGTTACAATAATAATGGATGATACTTCATTCATAATTTATATTTTTCCTTATGTAGCAATGTTGGGCAGGAGTTGCCTGAAAGGCTATAAAGGATGCTCATAGTTAATCCTTTTCTCCACCTGTGTATGGGTCATTCAGCACTCACCTGCGATCTGAAATTACATCCAGTAAGTTTGCAATCAATTGCTTTTTAATGTAGCTGCCATAACCCGTTCTAAAACATGGAAAAGACAACTCAAAATACTTGCCTGGCAATGTTTCCCATGAGAAATCTTCAAAGGTAATCTCATAGAAGTTTGCAGGAGCCGTTCTAGGATTTGGAGCCAAGAAGAATTTCCAATGTCCACTCAAAGACTTCACAAATGGCAACCCTTTGACCCAATAAGCAGCAGAATCAAGAGCACCAGAAACAGCATCATCATTCCATACAGCTGAACTAGAAATTGAAAAATCTACCTTGTTCCGCTCATACCAATATTTCAGAGATCCTGCTCACAACACAAAATATTACATTGTGATATATGAACTGGAGTCACTTGGAAAGGAGTCACTTGGAAATAAGCATCCAGCAAAACAGTCTGGCCTCTTGGGTACAAATTTCTAAGTAACATAAGTGAATCAGCAGATCCAATAATGACATAAGAATTGCAAGCATTGATTATACTACAAATCCCTTAGCAGATTTGAAATCAATAAATACAAAAACATCAACTTCAAATAAAGAGTTCAAGGACAATAATTATATTCCACCTTCAACCTTACATCAGCACAACAGATATGGAAGTGGACACGCAGTTTCGTGAAGAATTTTATGACATCATAATCCATTTCAAGATTTGGTTTTCCTTTACAAAACAGCATCACCTAATAGAAAAGAAAGAAAGAAAGAAAAAGAAGTGTAGTAAAAACATACACAAGAAAGAAATTTTGTGGTACCACTGGGTGCTTCATGTCTGGGGGATTGCCATGATGGACACATTGAAAACAAGGTCCAGCATTTTCCCCAATCCATTGCGCTATACCACATCAAATTGGGTATGCCATAAGCATTCTTCAGAAGGTTTCTGAACACATTTTGATCCCCCTGATAAGAAGAAACTATTTAAAAGAATTGCTTGCTTTTAAGACAACAATGAGACCATTGAAACAAAGTATTGTTTATCTCAAACTCTAAGGATCAATCTGAGAAGAAAATCCTCCCATGGGAGTTTGCTCCTACAGTCCTACCACTGGTCTCAGTCGGCAGTAAAGAATGGAGGTTGTTGAAACAGGAGAAAGAGAAGACTTAGACCATATAAGATGTCTTAGAAATCAAGACCAAAGAGTCTTGGCCAAGGATGATGAGACTAAATTTAAAAAATAGAGAAAGAAGAATTATTTCCAATGTTCATTAAATGATACACATTGAACAGTACAAGCTACTAAATGATACACATTGAACAGTACAAGCTACTAAATGATAACATTGAAGCATACAAGTTTAAATAAAAGCACACATGTAAAAGACAATAAAGACATTAGCTACTTTCATAGGATTAGAGTATCTTAAGCAAAAGAAGACCTAAAAAAAGATACTCTAAGATTCGAAAACATGCTAATTACGTTTGTAAATGAATGGGAGATTTAAGTTTAAATTTGTTGCAAATTCATTTAATAAAATTATAAGAATGAGGAAAATACCAAATGAATTAAGGAAAAATACCATCTATTAGAACTTGTGCTAACTATCAAGGGATAAAACTAATGATCAACCATAAAGCTTTAGGAAAACATAATTAAGCAAAACATCAGGCATGAAATAAACATGTCAGAAAATAAATTTAAGTTTACAGTGGAAATATCACGACTAAAAATATATTTCTACTTAGGTAATTAATGGAAAAATACTAAGAAAAAGAAAATCCTTCATATGATTTTTATCAGCTTGGAAAAAAATAGAATATTCCCTAGAAAAATATCAAAGAAATGCATGAGAAAACTGTAACAAATGTAAGGACCAGGAATGGAGAAAAGTTTCGAATTAATCTAAGTTTACATCAAGATGTAGCACTAAGCCGTTATCTTTTTGTTTTAATCATAGATTAACTTACTCAATATTTACAAGAAGAGATGACTCACTGTATGTTATTTGCTGATAATATAATTTTGATAGATGAATGAAGAATTTGTGTAAATTTAAAGATAGATAAAAGGCCAAATATACAATTTGGGGGTAAAGAAGGGTTCTAAAATATACAGGTAAATAACATAAATAGGAGTGAAGACACTGTCAATAATAAACTAAATAAAGACAAATTATATAAGCTTTTGAAATTATGATAGGGTTGAAGATGAAACAGATAAATAAAAATGTAGAGAAGTGGGATTATTAGGTGTAGGTAAATTTCAAATCAAAACAATGAGAAACCCCTTCTCCTTTTACTCGTATCCAAGCATTGTCCAATTTTATAATTAGTCGAATTAAAATCAGTATTTAGAACGTAACTTTAACAGCAATAAGAATATCATTTAGGAGTTAATTAAGATAGCAAATAAAATAATACCACAAGGTAATCACTTTAACTATCTAAGTCAATAGCACAAGAAAGTGATTTCATGATAAGATAAACATACGCACTTTATTCAATTGATGATAGTGAGAAAAGAGTCAAGTGCACACTGTACTTGAAGAAATGTATGTTGTACATATTGGCTGGCTATCTAATATGCTTGTATGCATTTCCAAAATTGATGATAGAACAATGCATTTACCTTCAATTGTATCATGGCAGCGTAATGTAACATGATCATCTCTCTTGTTCCACTTAATGACAGATGGATTTTCCCAAACTTTACATGCATGGTCTAAGGGTAAAAGTAGTGGCCCAACCAGAGAAGCCATTGTTAAAATGCCAAACGCATGTACTTCCTTCTGGGTGAAAAATGTTCTGTGATTTAACAGATGGAAAACCCTACAAGAAAAAGAGAAGGCCCACTGTTAGTTCAAAACTTAAACTAGCTATTTAAAAGTAATAGGAGTTCTTACTGCAATATCAGAAGTTCAGAAATCATGCAAGAGGACAACATTGCCAGCTCCATAAAATACATGAACAGAATATTGCCCAAGAAACATTACAAGAAATTTGCTCTCCATCAACAGAGTGGGGATATGATTGGTTGCACCATCAAATTCACATGTGAGTTTCATAGCCTGATAGAGTAGAAACTACCTGAGTATAACCTCCTTGTCTAGCATTCAATTTCTCATTGAAGAACTATGTAATGACTGTAATTGAGCTACATTCAAGTTAAATCTGAAAGAACAAAACTACATTCAAGTTCTGTTTCCTATGCCTAAGTTCTGTTTCCTCGCACATTCAACTATGACCTCCATTGTTCTGAGCGCCCACGCAGTTTTTGATTTACTTTGCTACATTCAGCCATCTGAAAAATCAATCAACACAAACTTGACAACCATGTTAAACACACCAACAATTTCTGACTAGAGAACGCATGTGTGGAATGAGTTCTCATTCATTTGAATGAACAACAGAACAACCACACAGCTTCTTCCAGAATCTTACCATTGCCCAAGTTGCTAACAAACCCAACAAGAAGAACATAAAACATGAGGATAGTCCATGTAGATCAATGCAAGAGAAAAACAAGATGAGCCACAGGGATGATATTGGTTTGTGTAATTTGTGGACAGTGGGTCACGTTGTAATATAAATCCAAGTGGGTTTTGGTTTGCGTAGCTGTGTAAGGAAATGGATAGTATCATTCCTAATAGGATATGTGCAAAGGAGCTCCCTCTCTCTATATTCTCTACGGTTATTCCTGAGGAATCCATCAGTTCTACTCCCTTGGTATTTGGAATATGTAAAGGGTGGGAGACTATGGTAGCCACCCCCGCAGAAGTTATCCTAAATTATTTCTGTGATAATTCCCAACAGTGTGCTTAGTAGTTTGTGAGACCCCAATGCCATGGAAACAGGCATTTCAGGTCAAAACCATTTAAGATGTGGGGCACACCAAGAAAGCTACTACTATGAAAAGAGGAAGGTGAATTTACTTATGAATCGGATATTCTACAGATATGTAGGCGACATGCTGGTGGAAAGGAGAAAGGACGTACCAGAACTGTTGATGCAGCCTCTGTATATGATCATCTCTCCATCCTTTGCTGGGATTAGCATGAGTGCTATGGCATGGCGGAAAAAAAAGCGAAATGAATGAAAAGGAGGAGCAGATTTCAGTAGAAATAACAGTTTAAGACGTGGAAATGAGCAACCAAAAGCGTTCTATGCTAAAGCCGATGGCTTGCTAAACTGGAAATAAGACTCTGAGAATGAAAGATTAACTTACAGGAATCGAGATATAGAACGGGAGATGTGAAGAGATTGCACATTTCATTACTACTTAGTCGAAGTCGCCGACCTCGTGCCGTGGGGTAGGAGATGAAAAGGATTCGGCGGACAGTCCTAGGGAGGATAAGCGTGCTGAGTGCTCACTCGCGCACGATTTACGAAAACTGAGCGCGTGATTGACGTGATTGGCAGATGGGGCCAGGGGCTACTGAAGGCAAATGCCTGCGAAAACAGAAAAAATAATCGACTTAATAAATAAAAGCAGTAATGAAAAATAAGTCCATAAATGCAAAATAAATATTTTTTATACAAGAATGGAGAATAATAAATTAAAATATAAATAATAATAATAAATTATAATTATTAGATAATTAAAATATCATGGTTTCACACTTTCACCCTTTTTCTAATTTCAAACTGAGAGGTTTAATTCTTGACCAATGAATATCAACTGCGGCGAGTGAGGATATGTTTCCCTTTAATTATTCACCGATTCATTTCGGGTAGATCTGTCTTACTCACATCGAAAATTCACGTAGATTTGATTCTAAGGTTTGGGTATCCAAAATTGATTTGACTGACTCAAATTACTAAAATATACGAAAATTAATCATAAACCCAAAGTCTATTTTTCTCTTTTCCATTCTCAATTGAGGCCTCACGCGAAGTATCCAACCTTGTCCTCGTTTCTAGTTCTTTATACGTTAAGTAGATTTGAGAAATTCAATTGAAAGTTTCATATTCTATATGTTGTTTGTAGTTTTAAATAGCATAAAATATATATTTATTTTTTATTCTGGCATGCTTTTTCAAATGGATCATCTTCTTAGTATGCTAGAATCAAATTTAGAATTAACCAAATTTGAATCAAAATTAAACCAACTTTGCTTTGGAAGAAATAGGGTTGAGTCGATTTTGCACCAAGCCGATGATGGACTATGATTTTTAGGAATAGAGTGAAGATAGAGTTAATATCAACCCAACACCAACCAACTCGACTTGCACCCTAGGCTGATGTGAGTTACATTTACACGTGATGCTGTTAGGCCGCCACTCTCCTTCGATCTTATTGGCCACCACTCTCGTCCGAGTCGCTGTCTTGGTAGTGGGTGTAGCCAAAAGAATGGATTCTCCAAAGAAGTGAAGGATAAGTATCCAGTGGAACCAGATGTATCTTAAGTTTTTATACACAATGATGCTTTTGATTAAATCCAAGCCAATTGTTATGTGAATGTTCTGGATACGAATGTTCAGCCCCATATGAATCGGCAAGTGGGGCCCACGTGAGGAAATTCTTGAGCGAACAGCTTTTATGCAAGATTGGGTTTCAGTCTCCCCATAAAATCCAAACAGAGCACGTCGGCGTCATCAAAATGAAGACAGATGTAGTTCCTCGGGTTCTCTAGGCTTGGTATCTAGTGTGAAGCACGAGGAAGATTGAAACTGCTCTTCAAGAAAAAGAAAATTCTTAGGAGGTGGTTTGATTTTTCCATCCTTTTGGGTGAGATCTATCCGTTATCCTCGTTATTAGGGATTTTTTTGTATTTTGCCTGCTTAAGTTTTCTATTTTTACGTATTCTTCCTTGTAACTTTTTAAATTGTAGAATGATCCCTAACTATAAAAATATTTTGAAAAAAAATCTTTGGCATTTCTAGTTAAGGATTTCGGTTCTATTGTTTATGTGTAATATACTTCTAGAATGATCATACTTAAAGTGGATCCATCAAGCTAATCTAACCCACTAGTCATCAAGATTAAGTTAAGCATGATTCACAGATATGCTTTAATGGCCCTAATCATATTAAAGTGGGTCATAAAGTTCATTCAAAATTTTATTATTTAAGAATACTCATCCAGTTAAATCTACAATTTTTAAAGTTTATCTTAATGATTTGACCCATTATCCATCAAGATAAAAAAATTTATGATATAAATATACTTTTACATGACCTTGATAATATTGAAATAGGCCACAAAATCTAGTCAAAGTTAACCATTCAAGGAACAGTTTCGTATTTTTTTAAAAATTATTTTGTCAAAGTTTTCCTTCATCGATCAAAGGGGTAATATGCAAAATATTTTTTAAATAAGGGTAGAAATGTAAAATTACTAGTTTTAAATAAAAATTACACTCGAAAAAGTTGAGAGGGATAAATGGAAATAAGCCTCATAATTATTTATGAGAAAAAACTTTATTATCCTATTCATATAGTGAAAATTTTGCTCAAAGCTTATCTCATAGTTTTTTTATTCATATTGAAGAGTTTTATACATTAAATCCTGTGTTTTTATGGTTTAATTGATTGTTTGGATTTTCCTTGCTTTACTGTATTATTCTTTATTTCTCTTGCATAAGAAGTGGAATTATATGAGACAAACCCTATGGGCTTTTGAAACCTCCCCAAGGCCAAGCATCAAACTTATTACAATTTATATAGTCCAAATATAAAAGAAATTTATCTCAATTGAAATTTTCAAATAAAATAATAAAGAAATGTGACATGAATCTTCTAGGCAAATCAGTTCAAATGGGTCAAAATTTTAGTGCCACATGGTTTGAGGACATAGTTTTAATATTCAAAAGTCATTAAGTTTTAATATTACAAAAGTCATTAACCAAGTTTGGATTATGTTAAGTACGTTGGTTGACATAGATTGCCACCTGGCATAAATGCTAAGATATCTATGTGTAGTCACCTTGCTCTACAAATATTTTATTGGACCTAGCCCATTCCACATCTCCAAGTTAATAAAACGTGACAGAAATCATCATAACAACAATATTAGGTAAGGCAATCATCAACTCTCCACCATACATCCAAAAAACTAAAAGATGGTAAAAAAACCTAATTGGGAATGAAGATTTCCAAAGGAAAATCCTAAATGGAAAATCAATATCATTGAAACCAGAATAAGAATTGAACTGGCCAATAAGCTAGTTTATTTCAAATCAATTAGACCATTCATTTGAACCATGACATCATTGTGATATAATTATGATGTCATAAAGTTTTGATAATTTTAAAAAATATATAAATATTATAAAATTTAAATAATATAATAATGATATTATGCATGATGCAATGATTTTATAGCCTAAGACAACTAGTAACAAAATTGCTTGGGTCATGCTCAAACTGCTCTCTGGTTAACATCAAATAAAGATCCTGCAAGACAGGAAAAACATCAAAGGGTGCTAGGAGTGATCGCAATGCAAGCATCCCCGATGCTCAAGGTAATAGAGGACCTTAGAAGAGGGTACTTAGAATGGTGAGAGCTTATTTTCAAAGGTTGTGCATACTTGGTCTTTTAATAATTGAACTTAGTCATGTACCGAGAGAGTCATGTTAGAATTATTGTGTATGATTTTGATGACAACAAAACTTATATTAATACTTGATTTATGAATCTTAAATTGTTGACATAGATGCTTGCAATCTATACATGTTACTATGCAAGCATGTACACAAGTTGTCTACATGATCAAAGGAAAAGTCGCTATGATCCATGTTGTATTTAATCTTGGTCATCATGTTGGATCATATATATATATATATATATATATATATATTTGCATGGATAAAAACTTCGCGCTTTATAGAGTTGTCATAGATTGTGCTTGATTCATAGTATTTACTCACATTCCATAATCTATGCAAATTATAAATTTCAAGGATAAGAAAGTGGCAAGTCCATAAATTTCCAAGTGTTGATCCATAACTACTTGCTCCAACCATCTGCCATATTTTAGAAGATTTGAATTACTGAAATTAAGAATGTTGTATCTTGGAAGGAATCAAAGAAGGAAAACATAGACTTTAGAATATACTCTAATGAGTCAACTTGATTGGTTAGTTCAAAACTTCACAAAGTCTATCAGATGGAAGAACTTGGCTTAAGACGAAGCTAAAAGTCAAGAAACAGAAGATTTTGTCCAAAATTTCAAATTTGAACAAATTGAGATAGCATAAAGTTCGTCTGAGATTAAGAGCAACTAACTTCTTTTGAAGCGTCAATTAGTCTAGAAATAATTTTGGACAAATACAATACAAAGAACTTTATCTGACCGAAAGAAATTGAAAGTAAAGCTCATTCGAAATTAACTTCGGACAATACAAAATGACCAAGCTTAAATTCGTCCAAGACTAAGCCCAAGCAACTTCTTCCAAATCACTAAAAATTCAAACAAATGTGCATAAAGAGAAAGACCTTTGTTTGATTAATGAAAGTTGAAGATAGACTTCATTCGAAATTAACTTCAGAAGAAGAGATTATCTAGAACTACATTTCAGTCAGTCTGTTACATGAAGACTTCATCAGGAATTTTACTTAGGAAGAATACAAACAGAGAGGATGAACTAGAAGCCATGCCTTTATTCGAAATCGATAGAAAAGTAACTATTAATCAACCTAAAGAAGCAAACTCCATATGAATGCTTGCTTTTGATGTGCATAATCGTTCAGTGACAATTTTCGATAATAAACAGTGTCGCAAGCTTTCTAGCTATACGCATCTAATCAGTAACAATACATTTCAATGAGAGAAAACTCAAAATGGTCGTTTACATTCTGTTGGTCTTGGTAGGATAGGCTAGAACCCAAGAGGGGGAGTGAACTTAGTTTTATAAAATTTACTTCTTTTGACCCTTGTTTGATCAAATCCTTTTCTTTCTTTTATGTTGGTGTGCTAATCAAAGTGAAGTAATGAATAAAGCAAGTAAGAATATAAAGGAAAGATCAAGCACAGATAGCACACGTAACTTATAGTGGTTCAAGCCCTCTCTTAGCACCTACTCCACTCTCTGAGTCAGCCTTGCTACACTCAGATTCCATTAATACTCTGTGGAATCACACTTGGTTTTCCTGAGCTAACCAAGAACTCATACAATGGTTTTACAGAGCTCACCAGAAACTCATTATGTTGGTTTTAACAAGCTTACCAACAATTCTAACAATGTTGGTTTTCATAAGCTTACCAACAACTTGAACAATATTGGTTTTTACAAGCTCACCAACACTTTTAACCCTGGTTTTTAAGCTAACCAGCAACTTCTACAAATGAAATAAGAAATTATACTTTTTGACATGTTTCTTGTTGAGCGTTGAGGAAGATTTTTAGATGCATTTCTTCATGGTGTAGAAACTCTTCCTTTATATTTTGGAGAGATTGACCTTGAAGGAGATTGAAGAATGAAAGCTCTTTTGGAATATGGAAGTAGTAGATCTTGGCCTTAGGATTTTGCAAGATGATTTTTCTTTTTTCCTTGTTTGTATTTTCTCATTTCTGCTCTCTATCTGCTTATTCAAACATCCCTTGAGTGCTCCTAAAATAGATCTTGAAAAGTTAGTCGTTGGATGAGGAGCTTAGAATTTTTTCTTACTTGCAACGTTCGAATTTTGGACCGTTGGGCATCATCAAGTGATATGGCAGGCGTGTGGGCCAAGCGGCTATGCGCTAGGTGATATTCCAGGTGGCTAGCCAAGCGGCTGTAGTCAATTTTCTAGATTTTCTTCCAAGCAAAACTTGTTGCCTCCTAGCAGGTGGTATGGCAGGTGGTTGCCATACCGGCTATGCTCCTAGGTAATATGCATAGGCGGTTGGGAACTTTGCCAGGCGGTTCATCTTCTGGTGCTTCATTTCTTGGTTTTTCTAACTGTCTATTACCAGGAGGTTGCTCCAAGTGGTTGGCATCCTTCAAATGTATTTTTGCATTTTGCTTTTTTTTGAAACTTTAACATCTTTTATTTTAAATCAAAATATATTTGTTACAAGTAGTATATATGAAATATGAATAGTATATTAATCATTCCTTGTAATCATTGTGTGTATTAAGCATAATTAAATTTATTTGTTCATACACGCACGATTTCATTAAATCTCATGTATATATTATGTAATGTCAAAGTAAATAGTTTATTTATGAATATCCACAAATGAGTTTACATATGCTGTAGATCATGGATAGTCATAATGTACTTGATAAAGAAAGGTATATTTAAGCATGCTTGTTATTATTACATCTACTAATGATGTTTTCATATTTTTCTGTTCATGAAGACATACCTACATGTTTCCATGAAGTTTATCAAACATTATATAATTACCTATTCATGATATACATACATTGTAAAGCATGGATATTTACTTTAATCTATATGTTTTGTATAAACTTTATCCAATTACGAATTCTTTCTTTCATCAGTTAATACTTCCATGTAGAATATGTATATATATTCATAATAGATCCAGTATATGATATTAAGATGATTGCATAATGGATCATATGATTGTTTATTAGTTAATTAAAGATTTTTGAAAGATAACTACATATGAATGTATTTTGAAGTCATTCTAGCAAAGCATTTGAAAGATGTATTTTGACAATCTAATCTTATAGTAGATCATTTGAAATCACATCAAAGTATATATGAATGCTTGCTGTTGGGAGATGAAATATACATTATAATACATATACTTTCTTCTAAAGTATTTTATAGTTGGATAATAGGATTGGAAGATTAGTTTCAAAGTTTCTGAAATATGTAAAGTATGAACTTCAGAGTCTCTAAAGCAATTGTTCAGAGTTTCTGAAATGACTTTAGAGCTTATGACATGACTTCAGAGTTTATGACTTGACTTCAGAGTTTATGACTTAACTTCAAATAAGTTAATTGGATGTCATAATTTTAGAGATTTAAAAGCTGCATTGGGTGCTTGCTTCAAAGTTTTCTGATCCTAGAGAATTAAAGAGTTGTTTCAGAATTTCTGAAACAACTTTAAGTACAAACCTTATAATTTCTGAGGAATTACTTTAGGACTTTTGAAAATACAGAAATAACTTATTAAGGTTTCTGAAATACTTCAAAAGTATTCTAATGCTATACATGAGTAATTCAGATAAAACTTTTAGGTAATATTCTAATTCTTATTATGATTTGATTGTTATCATTATAAAGTAAATAATTTATGCACATGGAATCATGAATTGTATATATTAGGCACATGTATAATTCTAATTCTTATTTTCCAAAATTAACAATATCATTAGCATAGTGCAATTCCAGTATAAGTTTTGTTGTCATCAAAATCACTTGTAATACATGTGTGGATCATCATCACAATACATATATGACTCAACACATTCAATATTGTTCATTTATTTCCAAACGTTCAAGATTTTGAAGACCTATTTAAAGGGAATGTTGGGACAGTTCAAAAGAGAAGAATGAGTGGGTGATTGAGCCAAAAATTTTCTTCAAATCATTTCAACCCTAAGCCAAGAGCATTAACCTTCAATATTCATTCAAGAGCTCATATCTTCTAATCTTCATTAAAGGTCTACTTCTTCACAACATAAGGGAAGAATTTCTGCATCAATAAGATCAACACTTCAATTCTTCCCCGACGCTCAACAAGAAACACATTCAAAGTGTTACCTTACCTTTCTGCTTCACACCCCTTAGAGCTGATCTAGCATAGTGTAGAGGCACTAAAGTTTATGTCCTTGGAGCTAATCTAGAAGAGTGTAATGGCATTAAGTTTATGCCTCTTAGAGATGATCTAGAAGAGTGCTTGGTGCACTAGTTTATGCCCCTAAAAGCTGGAATCTAAAAAAGTACTAGGTATCACACTATAGGGCTTATGCATTTTATCATTATCTTGAATTTTTCCTATCTCTAAGGAAAAAATTTGTCAAAAATTTAGAAGAGTCTACCCTGTAATAGAAGGATCTACACCCGGCATATATTTAATTATGTAAAATTGATATTTTAATAATTATAAAATAATAATACTAACCATGAAACTCACATCCACATATACAGTTGCCCATATCAAAACCAAATCATGATGGCAATATACATCACTTGAATTATACTAATCCATTTGCTATTTTATAATTAAATTACTATGACATGTCATATATTTTATTATACATCATTTGAAATCTTTTTAAATACATTATACAAACACACTATGGAATTACAATCCCAAATCATTATACCATAGAGAAAATATATTCAAATCTTATCTTTGCACCCCAACCCACAGTTGGAATTCTTTACCTGATTTGCTAGATAAAAAAAGAAGAATAAGAAGGCGTAAGTCCAGAAGAACTCAATAAGTAGGCAAAGTATAAAATAATAATCAATACAAATCATTAATTTGAATCATAATCACATTCAATGCATGTTTCATAGCATGATGAATTTCATAATAATTTTGCCTCATCACAGGGCATTCTCATTCATACACATTCCTAATTATCATATCATAAATCATAATATACCTTCATTGTGCCATTCGGCACACCATATCATACCATTATGTGAAATACACTCATGAAATGCTCTACCTTCCATTTATATATACAGTCACATAATATAATATACTATCAACATAATCATGGGATATCACTTATCCCATTTATTCTATCCATTCATATCATCACAACAGGGAACTCAACTTGAGATATTTATTGTCCCTATTAATCCATACCATATCATAACTATGTCGCACAGGTATAAACATATTATACCAATATTATACACATATACACTCTCATGGAATACTTCTCATTCTATTAATATACAAATTCATTTAATAATCATATACAGAACTCTGGGATACCCGCAATCTTCGCTAATTCATCAATTCGAGAAACATAATAACATTAATTAATGCTACATAAGGGGATATTTGCTATCCCTGTTCAACCAAATATTCACGTATTGTCTTAATTATCAACTTACATATAATAATGGGATAGTCTTTGTTCGTAATACATAGACATCCATACACAAGATTAACTCTCTGTACAGATATTAAAAATGCCAAAGCGCATGGGGAGGCTATCTGCACTGACAAGCGTGTAACTAGATGATGAGAAGTCACTAGTGGCAAGGAGTAAAGGCGGACAATGGCTGTCTTGCATTTTTTGACGACAATAGGGGGGAATCCACTGCAATATTAACCACGTCGGAGTTGGAACGTCGATGTTAATTTTGTGGCTGGCGCAGATCACTTGATGGACAGTGGCAACGCAAACGAATAACAACGACCAACATCGATAGTGAAGGTGATGGGTTCTTTCAGCGTTTATTTGGATTGTTTAGCAACCGAAGAGAGGATCCGGTGCAGTAAAAAGTTGCTGAACATCAGGACATTGGCGGATACATTATGGTCAGAGCAGATCAATTGTCTGGTGGTCAGATGTCAGCATCGCAGCGACAATTTACGGTCGAAACGGATGGGTTTTTTCGGTGTTTTCCAAATTTTTTGACGAACAAAGATGAAGATTTGGCTCGGTGAAGAATCTTTGGAGATCAGGAAGTCGTCATCGCGTTTTTGATGGAAATGGATTGACTATCTATAGTTGAATAGCGATGGTGTAAGGGATAATGACAGTTGTCCTGTTCCCATTTCGTCAATAATGGAGGCAATATCCTCATCTCCTATATTAGCGACAGGCGAAAATGGATGACAGGGACCAGAGGTTGCTAAGGAAGACAACCCAGATCGATCACCGGACATTAAGGCTGAGAGAAAATAGAGGTTAACTCGAAAAGGAAATCCCCCAAACTTTAGGCCTATCACCGAATTACAGCAGGCTGAAAGCTTGGACAAATGTTGAAAAATCTATTGCCTTCAATTTCTAGCAGCTCATGCTATGGCTAAGTAGGAAATAGGACTCCTCTCCATCTCTGTTTCCTCCAACATGTCTACAGACGACAACAACATCGGATAGAAGCTGCATAGGAACGTTCCCAAAATAAGATGCAATAGGCAAAAACAGAGAAAATCTAGGGTTGCACAACTAGCAGAAGATCAAGCCAACCAAACTACTTTGGAAAGGGATGTGAGATGGTCTAGATCGGTCGAAGTCCCCAAGCACTATTTTCTGGTGATGCGCACGACAAAAATGAATAAAAATGTAAAAGGAGAGAGGATTGTTATCTATGCTACTTGGTTATGCAGCCACGAGGCCAGCATGGGTCATGTCTCTCCTCCCAAGGATCCATCCTGACGCACTAATGGCGCATGCCAGAAGAAAATAGTGAACACCCATCACCTTCTACATGGCCATAGCCAGGGTTTTCCTACCATCCAGTCTATCCCTGTCTCTATGACCATGGTTTTCTCCAAGGCAGCCTCTGAATCTAACGTCTTAATTCACTCAACTTTGCCTCTCGACTTGTGCGACGGTCGCTTCCCAAATTCAAGATCCTAGTGAGTTCGTTACCGAAGGAGGTTGCGTATCAGATCATTCATGATGAGCTAATGTTGGACGGTAATCAACAGTTGAATCTAGCTTCTTTGTGACAATGTGGATGGAGACTGAATGCGATAAGCCGATCATGGCCCGATCAACAAGAACTATGTTGACATGGATGAATATCCTGTCACCACAAAGCTTCAGGTCGTGCAAGTAAAAGAAAACAGTCGAGAGGGAGGCATAGTAGCCATTGCAGTAGAGAAGCGATGGAACAATGGTAAGTAGATTGCGTAGGCTGACTTCATCTTCTCCCCTTAGCAAGTCACGTAGGCAGCGCATAAGTTGCACCAGGTCATGGAGATAGCACGCTGCACAATTTAGATGAGGTGGCCAAAATAGCAGGCTGCATGGTTTAGATGACGTGGCTAAAAAGCAGGTTGCGCAATTTAGATGACATGGCCATAGGAGCTTCTCCACCTGAACAATTGGATGACTCGCGCAAATTGGCCATCCGTTGCAGACAGGGCCTCCAAAATGACGCAGACAGAATTCCACATAGACAGAGTTGCACGGTGCAGCTGAGGTTCAGCCTAGAGGAGGCGCAGTCCCGAATGCTTATGTGGCGCGTACTTGGAATGTGATTTTGTTTAAGCCGGTCCCCCATCTTGTGCAGCTTGCAATCAAGGCTGCCTTAACATGGTTAATAAGCCAGCCAGCGACCACATGACTGAGACTTTACATAAATTCAATAATTAAAGTCATCCCCTTGTCTAAGTGGACACACATCATTTTCTGAACTGCCCAAGTGGTTATTTTTGGAATCTAAAATGGTATTCCCAAAGTATTACTTCGGAAAATGCATTTCACAAGCATGCAATTACTTAAAATTGATTACATACAAAAAATACTTCAATCGATACATTTGGGGAGATGAACATTTATTTTTGTTAGTCTTTGCATGGAAATTATGTCGACAGAAATGCCCCCAACGGTGAAGCTGACATGCCCAAAATGCCCCGATAGAGAAGCTAGCATGCCCAAAATGCCCTAATGGTGAAGCTGATATGCCCAAAATGCCCCAATGGTGAAGTCAGAATTCCCAAATTGCCCAAATGGTGAAGTTGAGCACATTTTCAAAAAATTTCCAAAATAACCCAAATGTTGGCATCCCAAGAATGCCCCCATGTTGGAGTTGATATGCCTAAACTGCCCCCAAAGAAACTCGAGCCTATAAATACCCCTCTCTCTTAAGAAGAAAGAGGAATTTTTGGAGAATAGAAATTAGAGGAGGAGCTTGAGGAGTCTTCAAGAGACAGGTGCCTCAATTGACATTAGTGGCCTTTGGCCACTGGTAATTTCTCTAGTACTTGAGAGTACTTTGCTATAACCCTACCATGGTACACATATGGGTCTCAACCATGTTATGGAATGGTGGGTCCCATATGACTAATAGACAACAGGATAATGCCGGATTAGATATTTTAAACACATTAAAACCTGCTTAAACCCTAATTAAACCATGTAACTGCCCCATAAATCAGGGAACTAATGACATTATCTTAAATCAATTAAGAATTATTATTTAACACTAATAACTATCATTAGTGTAATCATGATTAGGCTTAATTAACTTAAAGTGTAATTATGCTTAATTCATGTAAACTGGATTTTTGATCTCTCATAGTATAAATGACAGAGATCACCTACTTTCAGTTTTTCATGGGATATTGGAAAACACCACTCATCAACTCAATCAAAAGCCTAAGTCTAAGACCGCGTCACTGAGTCATAACTCACCGAGTCAAACCTTAGCAAACACTACCTCCTAATTCATTCAAAAGCCTGAGTTTAGGATTGGGTCATCGAGTTAAACCTCAGCAAATAACACTCACTAAATCATTTAAAAGCCTAAGTCTAGGACTGAGTCATTGAGTCATGACTCACCGAGTCAAACCTTAGCAAACACCACTTCCCAATTTATTCAAAAGCCTAAGTTTAGAATCGGTCACTAAGTCAAACCTTAGTAAACAACACTCACCAAATTATTCAAAAGCCTAAGTCTAGGACCAAGTCATTGAGTCAGGACTCACTGAGTCACTGAGTCATGACTCACCAAGTCAAATCTTAGTAGATATCATTTATAAAAAATAGTCAAATCCAGTCAACCTGGTCCCACTTTTTCTAAGCATCTTATGGGTAATTGGGAGAGTCGAGCTAATCCCACTTTTCCTAAGCTTCTCATGGGTAATTAAGAGAGCCAAGCTAATCCCACTTTTCCTAAGCTTCTCATGGGTAATTGAGAGAGTTGAGCCAAATTCAGTCATCCTGGTCCCACTTTTCCTAAGCTTCTCATGGGTTAATTGAGAGAGCTAAGCTAATCCCACTTTTCCTAAGCTTCTTATGGGTAATTGAGAGAGCCGAGCCAAATCCAGTCAACCTGGTCACACTTTTCCTAAGCTTCTCATGGGTAATTGAGAGAGTCAAGCTAATCTCACTTTTTCTAAGCTTCTCATAGGTAATTGAGAGAGCCGAGCTAATCTCACTCTTCCTAAGCTTCTCATAGGTCAATTAAGAGAGCTGAGCTATTCTACTCTTCCTAAGCTTCTCATGGGTAATTAAGAGAGCCGAGCTAAATCTAGTCAACCTGGCCCACTCTTCTTAAGCTTCTAATGGGCAATAAGAGAAAGTTTAACCAAACTTAGGTCACCTATTTTCTTCTGATCTCTTTTAGTTTAAACACAATAGAGATCACCCGATCCTAAGTCCTTCCAGAATATGCCAATTGGGTTACAAAACACCTACTGTCTCTATGGTTTCTTATAGTCTAAACAACAAAAAGCACTCAGTCTTGATTCCACATGGGACAAACTAATCAGATCAAAACACTCATTTTCTAGGTTGACCTAGCATCTAGCAACCTAGTCTAGAACTGTGTCATCCTATTTGCCCATTGACTTGAGGCGATCTTCTAAATATCAAGTCATCGCAATGTGCTCGGTGATCCCAAAGACAGCACACATCTATTTTGAGAGAGAGTGTGTGTTTTATTTTTGGGTTTCTAAGATGCATTGTACTTTTCTTTTTAATCAATGGTTTTCTCCATTATGGAGATGTAATTAGGACCACATGTGGTCTGCGATGTGAACATATAATTTTTCTGATGTATACAACAAGTGTAATCAATCAAGGATAATCAATAAAAATAAAAATTATTTGATTCATTCAAAAAATGACAAATCTTGTAATATTGTTTCATTATTGTTTTCCCTCTTTTTGTCCTTGTTACACTCTCCTTATCAACAAAAACATGGGATACTTTCTATCCAGTTATCTCATATTCATGTCATGAAAGTCACACCAATTCTTACAATCTAAGGGATACTCATTATCCCTTAATAGTCATGTATTCACAAATATAATAAACATCAACCTTTAACAAAGTACATGATATCTACTATCCCCAATCATGCATACATGCTCGGATTCAAAACATGGGATGTTCACTATCCCCATTCATATATCCATTCAAACAAAAAAGGAGCCTACTTACTTTACTAATGAAGCATCATGCACTTCTTGAGTTCCATAACTCCATGAGCTCCATAGCTTCTTATCCGTACTCCAATGATCCTAGATACATAGTAATCAAATTTGCATATATGTCACATTAGAACAATTCACATTCAATACATTTTTAATATCAAGACAACTTCTTTAGTAGGGTATACTAATCTTTCATCCCAATCCATTAGGATTCTAGTTCACTCAAACCCTTTTATATAGTTTATTTCTCATTTCATCGAGTAGTTCATATGTATCATCTCAATTATAACTTTTTAGTTAAGTATATCAAAGGAATTTCATTCCCAACCATATACACTCTTCATGCAACTCAAATAATAGGTCACTAATTATAAAAATAAGCCAACTATGCATTTAATTCAATTAATTCACTACTAAAATACCATACACATGATTTTCCCTTTTACTGTTCATTTGGCTACTAGTTAATATCATAATTGGATTTTCTCATACCCACTTCTTTCTAAAAATGTTATACATCATAATTTAATCATTTCTCCCATGATTTTTACATTAATTTATTTAAAATTTTCCCAAAAATCACTGTTCACAGGTTATGGAAAACCCTAGCAACGAAAACATCACAAGTTCATTAAGAAAGATGAACTTACCTTCGATTTGAAGCATGGCTTCTATTCCGAAGTATGAATCCATTTTTGAAGCACTTTGTATATTCCATACACTATAGTAACCTTGAATTTTTGCTATTTTTCATCTCCTAAACTAGAAAAATTAGGCTAGAAAGGATGATGAGGGGATTACTCATCTAAATCCATCTTATTTTCTACTAATATTGGCAAGAAATGGGGGCATAAAATGTAAGGCCAAGAAGGCAGGGCGTGAGAAAAGAAAATGGAATGGGGTTTTGCAAAATGAAACAGAACCCATCTTAAAAAGTCAACTCACTAACTTTGGCCACCAATCGGCATCGGAACGCCCATTTTGCTAGACTCCACCCCGCTTATCCACTCTTGATCTAGTGCCGAGATGCTCAATGGAATTATTGTCATATGTTCACCTTGTACTCATGACAATTCTCTTCACCATTTCTCTTACTTCCAATGCTATGCATTTATATTTGATTTAGCTCATAAAAATTTTCCTCATTTCACGTCATCAGCATACTTCATGTTTAAAATTCCATCACTATAAGTAACAAAAAATTTACCCCCTATTTTCAACACCCTAGGTGTTACATTATTGTATTCCATTATATGTTATAGTGAAACCCAAGGCATAAGAGAATGTGCTTTTGGAAGAGTGGAGTAGAGTAGTTAGCTTGAACCATTATATATCGTATGCTATTTGTGCTAACTTTACTTTTTAACATTTATAGCTTTATCATTTAATTTATCTCAATATGCACACAATCTAGAAGAAGAGGGAATTTGACTAAACCAGGGTTAAACAAGAAATTTTTATAAACCCAATTCACAACTCCTTTCTTAGGTTAAGCCAATTTAGCATACTAAAGGGACCAACAAGCCATAGTTGGATGAGGTATCCTATGTAGAGAAGGATTCTAAGTGGTTATACATTCCCTAGTTCTCCTTTTTATAGTATAGTTCCAACTTTAGTTGGAATCTTACAAAACCAGATTATGATTGGAATAGGTCTCCTATTTGAGTGGAAATCTAACATGGTTAGTCTGCCAATTATAGAACCTATCTTGTATTACGGTTCCCTAATAAAAAAAGCATAATTATTATTCATAGATCATGATGGTAAAATTTTAAAAATATATTAAATAAAATGTAACTATGCAAATAAACAAATGATAATATGATTAAATAAACTAACCTTACAATTTTGTAATACTCCATTAGTTTCATTCTTCACAATTGACATTTATGATATTTTAAAGTTTAAAACTCTAAATATATCTAAAAATGATAAATAATAATAAATCAATAATAGGTAGATAATTTTGCTAACACTTAAATACCATTTTGAATTTTCAATCATTAATCTATATGTCTAACTAAATGGTATATTAAAGCAACATTCAAAGAAGTAACATCATTAGATTTTAAAGTTTATAATCATAAATTCATCATTTCATTAAAATTCTAGGTTTAAAGCTAAATATATTATCATAAAAGTCAAATATAATCTTTAATATTTAATTACAAAAATGTCAACACTTCCATCATGGGCTGCATCTTCTTCTCCAATAATCTTTAATCTCAGTAAATCATAACCTACCAAAATAGTGTTAGAATTTAATTTTTATGAAATACCAAAGTCCTCATCATGTCTTGTAAATTATAAACTATTGGGTCCCGTAACAAGGCATAACCCAAGAGCGGAGGGTTGAAGTGGGTTAATAATTTTTTTTTGCTAAAACCCTTGAAGGATTAAAGTCCCTCTTTTTGCAATTCAATAAAAGTAATGCAAGCATTCAATATTCAAACAAGGATTTTTATAGTAGCTCGAGTCAACTACTCTAATTCACTCTTCCAAGCATTTTCCTCTAGGGACTTGGGTTCTCCTATCTCATTATAGCAAAAATACAACTACTGTACTTAGCAGTTTTCTTGATTCTAGCTCAAGGTGACTTAACAATTTCATGCCTCTATATTCTTTTAGATTCATGAGACACACTCTAACAGACTAGTACAACTCTTCTTGATTTTGGTCTCCAATACTTGCTCAAGGCAATACACAAGTAAAATAAAAAAATTTAAGTATACTTTTATAGAGTGTTTCTTTGAATTCACAAGGAAAGGCATTAGCGTTGAATACAAAAGTAATTATTCTTCCCATAAGTTGTTGAGAGCCTTAATGAGAGTGGATGAAGGTTTGAGTGTAAAGGTTGTTTCTAACTGCTTGAGAGTTAAATGAAAGTATGAGCTCGGTAAATGCCTGCTTGAGAGTTCTCAACAACCCATATTTACTTTTTTTATACTCTTATCTAAAATCCATCCATTGAGGTAGTTGTTACAACTATAAAAATGTACAAACCATCTCTTGCCAATAACGATAGCTTGTTATTTTAGGATGTCTAAAGTAAGGACTTCAGCACATTTGCAATGCCTTCAGCACTTGCTATTTGGGAGTCATTATAGCTTCGAATGCTATTGCTACTTCGGAACGTCTGAAGTTAGGACTTAAGAATGTTTGAAGAGATGGAAGGTTCTGGACAACTTGAAGTTGCACTTCTTTTAAAATAATTCAACACATTTGAAGTTAGTTCTTTAGAACGTTTGAACCAATGTGTCTGCTTCTGGACTTCAACACTTCTTGTATGGGCTTGGAAAGTTTTGAAGCAATGTCTTCAGTACATACGAAGCTTGCCTTTGTAACTTTTGAAGTTCAGGACTTAGCCAATTTTGAGTGCTTCCTCAAATATACTTCAGCACATCTGAAGTTATGTTATTCTTTTGGTATCTTGGCTTCATGATTTAGCACTTGTAAAATTGACCTTTGAATGAATGAAGCTCCATTTGCAGATCATTTGAAGTTCTTCTGAAGTCGTGTTTCATTGCTTTTTCATTCTTTCAAAAAATTTGAAATAGAATTTCTAAACATCTGAAATATCCATTTTGTAATTTCTCATCTAAAGCACATATGAAATACTTGAACATGTTTTGAAACATTTTAATTCTCACTTTCTGACTTTCTAATGTGAATTATGAATATTAAGCATATGGTTTGAAATGTCCCTTACGCTTTCAGCACCTGAGTCTCAACTCTTTAAACTTCTTTTGTTTTCAACTACACTTCTAAAGCTACGAAAGCGTCCCTTGAAGCTCTGGTATTGAAGTTCTGAAATCACCTGTCTCTGAAATCTATCAACTCCTTCATCTGGAATCTAAGCCTTTTACTCTGAAGCTGTTTTTGCATTTAAGATCTTGATAAACTTTCATTAGCAGTTAACTTAAACCATTAATCAAGTTTTATTTATTATCAAAACTATAAACTTAGACTAATATAAACTATTTGGTTGATTCATTCAAAGCCAATTATCAACAGCTTTGTAAGTTAATAAGGGAGACTACTCTTCCACCACCCACTCTTCTATAATACCCATATCTCTTAAAGATATAGAATCAAAATATTGCTTCTTATTTTTCTTCATATAAAAACATATAGTAGACTTCAATTATAAACTTAAAATTCAATAAAATTAATAAAATTTACTTTTTAGTTTATCACAGTTATGTAATTCTTACTTATCCAACAATCGTAGATTATAATGATTTTATATAAGGTCATTATAATCTTTAAGGCTCTAAATGATTCCTTTTTGTAATATATACGCATTAAATAATAATAATTAAGTTCACATCTAGAAGAGCTACATGTTTGGCTTAAAATTTTTATAGCCATTTTTTGTAAATTCGACATGCAAGCTCCATAAATTTGCCACCAAGTACCTAAAAAAATAGATATACTAAGTTAGCAATGTTACCCAAATTTATAATTAAAAAAATTAAGCTAAATAAAAAAACCTAGAGCTAGGGAATAATGAGAAGCTTTTGCAGCTAACCTTCCAAAAACTTCATGGACAAATCTAAACATATCTAACTCTCGATTAATTTTCACTAGCATGTCAACTTCACCTTGAGATACCTAATGAAGACATTCAACAACCCCTTTTATTGTTATTACTCTTGTTTCTTCATATCATTCTAAAACTTTGGATTGAACCAATAGCCTAGTACATAAAGAGGTTGACTAAGTTGATGCTCCCATCGAGAATCCATAATTAAGATGAAAGGGTTCATAGTTTATCTTAAATTTTAAGAGTGTTTTTTTCATAATATTCTTAGCTCTCCGCATATTTTAAAAAATACATCCCATAAATGATCTTTCATTATTATCTACCATTCTTAACACATGAACAAGTGGCTCAAAGTCTTGCACAACTATTAAATATTTGTCCCAAAATGAAGTAGATAAAATCAAATCAGATACAATAATGCTTTTTTTGCTTTTAACTCATTTGCTTTCAACCCATTCTTTATAAGTCATCCTAGCTCGCAATTGATTTTTATAACTCAACAAGCTTAGAAGTGTAGTCCGTTACAAACCAAGTTATAGTTGTTCGAATAATTTCTTTCCCATTTGTCAATTTTCTCATAAAATTTAAAACAAAGTCATGATTATAAATAAAAATACTAATAGTCTAAGTTTGACTAATTAACTATTTAACACCATCCATCTTAGTAATATCTTCCAACATTCAATCCACACAAAGTGCCTGTAACACCTCACTTTCAGAGCGCTATTTAATTGCAAACCAAGGAGAACCTTAGATAGAGTCTCCATTGTATTTTCCTAATTCCTCGCCTATTTTATAACATTTATCTAATCTCATGCCTCCATAGAAAATCTGTATACCGCATCATGCACCCACACATGGCTCAGAATATCAAGTCACATTATGATAATACTAGATAATATTAATATACACATATATCCCATTCTGATGACATGCCATTATACTTAGATCCTATATGACTCAATATACATCAATTTTAATTTCCTCAAATTTATAATAAATTTTACAACATATAAAAAATTTGGGATTTTAACATCCAAATCCACCATTTTGTTAGGATCATTATATTTAATTTTGATGAAAACAAAACTTATATTAAGACAAAATGATATATATATATATATGCTTGAGTTGTTGACAATTATGCTTAGAAAGCATGCATGCTTAAGTAAATTCAAATTACAACATATAATCATGATTCACTTAATATTGATTATCATTTTATAATGTATTTCTCCTCATATAGTTTACACATAATGTGGAGTAAGAATGACATACATTTTTATTCAAGCACATAATATGATAACTCTTTTAAGGCATAGTGCTGACGTATGATTCAATATATTATAGAATGCAAAATTAAGTGCATCATGATTATATGCTGTAATTTGGATTTACTTAAGCTTGCATACGTTCTAAGCGTAATTGTCAATAAGTCAAGTATATATATTATTTTGTCTTAATACAAGTTTTGTTATCATCAAAATTATATATAATAATCCCAACAATCTCCCTCTTTTGGATGATGATAAAACTTGAATACTTGTAACAATTAATGAATGTGCTAGAGATTTATTAGTGAACTCCCCCTGAATAATTGAATTTTACACTCCTGTGGAGTTTGACATTTTTCTTGATGATTTGATAACTCAGATTATTCAAATGTCTCACAAATTAATTCTCCCCCTTTTTGTTTAATGTACATTTCTCACTTCTCTTTCTCATGAGTTTCACTTTTCTCCCATTTCTCTTTCTCATAAGTCTCTTACATTTTTCTCTCCCTTTTTGTTAGAATAAAAACGGTTAAGTTATTTTCTCCCCTTGTCTTGTTAAGATGTATCTCTAGTTGGGTCCCTACCATATGTACAACCATGTGTTGGGTCCCATGTAAAGCATAATCATGATCATGAGATAGAATGAGTTTTTATCAATATAAAGAGCAGATTTATGTCATGGGCAACATTCAATCATTAGATATTGTAATTGAAGTTTTAAAAATATGTAAATAGCTTTCCACCATAATTCATTCATTATTTCAGGTACGCATCAAAATCATAATTCTTATTTAGATTTAGAGGACATAATATTGATATTCAAATTATTTCAAAACAATTTTCATGCATCATATTTATCAAAATTTTAATAAACATACATCATTTCTATCATCCATTAGTTATGATATAATAATACATGATCCTAATTGGGTTCCTAATGTATGAACACTTATCCTTTGTCCCTCTTAGTGTATAATTCAAGGTAGACTTTGTTGAATTTTGATAGAATATTTCTAGTAAAAATGGGCAATTTATAAGGAAATAGTAAAATGTGTAGGCCCCTAGGCAGGGTGTGATAGGAAAACACTTACCATCATGATTCCTAGTCGGTTTCCACCTCAAATCTTCAACCTTTTTCCACTAGCTACAACTAGAGCATTTTTGGTGAAAATTTCAAATTTTCTCTTCTTTCTTTCTCTTTCAAATAAATGGATTTTCCCTCAGGGTGATAATAATTCACTTAGACAACAATTTCCTCACAAAATTTGGTTAAAAAGGGGTATGAAATGGAGCTGCAATGGAGTTGGGGGTGGGGGAGAGGGGAAAGGAACAAATTGGGGCAGGTGGAGCATTTAAACTAGCTCCAACCTTTGTACTCTGATAGTGCATGCTGAGCCATGCACTTACAACCTCTCTACAACCACTTCTTGTAGCCTTTTTGCAAATACTTTAGCAAACTAACCATGATCCATATGTTCTTAATTACCACTCTCACATTTACATTAAATTACCTATATAGTTTCTTTCAGATTCCCATAAATTAATATGCATCCTTTATCCAAAATAGTTACCTCAAAAGAGTTTCTTACCTCAAAATTTTGGGGAGTCACAGTGCCGCACATGGTGTCCATACAATATATGGATATTGATTTTTCGAGAAAAGACCTATAAGCTTGTAGTTGGCTACATTATTAGTTACTACTTGAATAACGTTTTAGCACTAACTTCTTCCACAACATCAGTAAGCAACTAAACAAATATTTCATCAATTTTTGCATGCTCGGAGGCATCAATGGAAATACAGTTCCCTTAACATAATAAATTAAAAATTTACAAAAGTAATTCTTTTCTATCATCCATCAACCATAATTGTACAACCAAACTTTTTCACAATATTTTGAATGAACCAATGTGGTTTTTCAACTTTTCCACATTTTTTAGTAAGAAACAATGCAAATCATAAAAACTAAGTGCTTTATATCCATAACCAATCATTAATACAGAATTAAACATAGCTTGAAAATATGAAGAATTAGCAACATGAAATAGAATGCATGAAACATAAAACTATTTTGCAACATCTAGATGTGCCCATTCATTGGCCTCTTTACTAGCCATAACACTTTTAATTGATGGCTACATGCCTCTAGCTAATCTTTTTATTTTTTTTGAATCAACTTTTGCATTCCTTTTCAAACTAGGACCATCAACATCTTTATTAATAGCTAGAAATGATGAGAATGCATTATATTTTGGAATAAATAGTTTTTTAGTACTTGTTTAATAATGCTTTCAAGGTCCCCTTTTATCTCTAACAACACCTTTGGTGGAACTTTCTTACACTAGAGCAACATTACCTTTAATATCAGATAAGTGCTTCTTCACCTTATGAATTCCTCTACTACTGAAAATCTTTCCACAATATAAATATTTCACTTTGTTCTTTTTTAGCTCTAAGACATAATTCCATGTAATATCAATCCTTTCCCTTATTAGATGAGATTCTAATTTTGTAGTACTAATAGCAGGCGGTGTTGCATTTGAACCTGATGGTGTAGATTAATTTCAAATGGGCTTAAGCTAAACATATTTTGAAAGCCTACAAGTTCTAATTATCACATAATTATTCAAGAATTCAAGCATAAATAAAGCACATAACCTAATTGCTAATACTAATGATATGTCATAGAGATTCAGCCATAGTTTATCTGAGGATTTATTTAATCAAGTCCTATATTGCCTATTGTAAGTAATAGACAAATTGGCTTTGAGTAGTTCCACATAACAAACAACTTTATCTTTGTAAATTTATTTGAGATAGTTACAACATTCTACTTCATTTTCTAGTTTGTCTATTGTAAGCGACAGACAAATTCTAGAGGCGCAAATGAAGTTCTTCTCGTTACTATTCATCAGACAGGGTTTCTTTCATAAGACGAAGTAGCTTTGTCTGTTGGTTTGTCTATTGTAAGTAACAGATGACTCTCATTGGCACAGACAAGGCTCCTTCATAGTAGAGAAATGACTTTGTTTGTTGTTTTCCTGTAGACGTCTGCAAACAAAGTCATAGGCTACAGATGAAGTCTTTCACATAGTTTGTCTATTAGTTTATCTGTTACAAGTAACAAACAAATTATTAAGGTATAGACGAATCATTTCTTCAGCGGTTCATCTAATGGTTTGTCTGTTAGAAGTAATAGATGAATCATTAAGGCATAGATGAATAATTTCTTTAGCAGTTTGTCTTATGGTTTGTCTGTTGCAAGTGGTAGACGAACTTATAGATGAAGATGACAGACAAGAGGTATTCATCTATGACTGCTGTATTGCTTCTTCTTCATCTTCGATATTTTTTGCAGAGGATTGCAAAATAATTCCTTGATTTTTGTTAGTTTCAGATATACTTTATATGAGAGACAAAAGCTTGATTAACTCATCTTCATTTTTAACTCTTCATTTGTTTGAGTTCAACTCCTTTTTATCTCTGTTTCTGCAAACTGAATTCATCTTTGTGTTATGGATAGATGCTAAGTATAAGCAGTTTATCTGACTTGTTCATGAAATGATTTGTCTAAATCTATATGACTTTATCTGTAGGAGATTTATTTGATCACTTATTGAGGCTTGAACGTCATAGCTATAGATGTACTGTATGGCTTTTTTTTAAAGTTTCAGTGCCATTCTTTCTAGGCATTCTTAGCTTCTTTCGATCAGTAGATTTTGCTTGCTTGATGTATTCTTTGTATATGCTGTCCACTATATTTGAGTTGTTTCTGTTGAACTAGATAGTGCATATGGCAAACAACCAAGTTTTGATGATGAGCAACAACCTATGAGTGAACATGTGTGGTACTAACAATTGTGTTCCCAAGCATTGCAGAAACAAGTTTAAACATATAAGGAAGCAATTTGAATACAATGGACTATGTATACAGCAAATGCATCAGCAAACACAATCCATTGACCAAAAGAAGACAAGTATGATCAGAAAAAATGGTACTAAAACTTTGAAAAGAAGCCATCAAGTAAATCTGTAGCCATGGAGCTCAAGCCTCAATGAGTGATCAAGCAAATAAAGTCAATGTCAAATAGCATCTACCTCAGGAAGATTTAGATAAATTGTTTCATGAACAAGTCCAAAAAATTGATTATAATCAACACTTATCCTAAACCAAAAAATGAATTTAGTTTGCAGAAGCAGAGATAAAATGAGCTAAAATTAGACAAATGAAGAGGTCAAAATGGAGTCAAAATTACTCAAGCAGTTGTCTATCATATAAAGCTCATTTGAAAACTGAAAAGGCCAAGGATCCTATCTGTAATCTTTGCAAAAAATATAGAAGACAAAGAAAAAATGACACAACAATTAAAGAAGAAAACTTTGTTTGTCGTTTTCATTTACAAGAGTTATTTGGAACTAGCAATGATCAAATCATCAGACAACCTTTGAAGAAGCAAGTTGTCCATACCTCAATGAGTCGTCTGTTACCTAACAGATAACCCTTCATATGAGTAACTAAAAGGAGGATTCATCTGCATACCATAATTTCATCTATAACTTACGATTGACAAACCAATTGATGAACCATTTGAAAAACTTCATCTGCGACCTGCAACTTCGTCTATTGATTTCTACAGACAAACAATAGAAAAAGTTATTATGTTTATCTGAGAAGGAGCTTGGTCTACCAAGAAAGATCTTCTACTACTTACAACAGATAAAACCACTTTAGCTGATAAAAAGAAGACTTTTTTTGGTAAAAGTTACCTCGTCTGCTATGAAGAAGCTTTGTCCCCATGCCATAAGGATTGTCTGCTATTTACAATAGATAAAGCAATAGACAAAGCTAACTCACCTAATGAAGAAAACTTCATCTACTAAGAGAACATCATCTAATGAGTAGTGAAGAAGAAGAACTTCGTTTACACTTCAACAGTTCATCTGTCACTTATAACAAATAAACTAGAAGACAAAGTAAAATACTACAACAGTCTCTGACAAGATTGAAAAGATGAAGTTATCCACTATGGATCTACTCATAGCCACATTGTTTGTTACTTACAAAAGACAAATTCAAGAGATAAAGTCCTCAAATAATTATGACATATCATGAAGAGTAGAAGCCACCTGTGCTAAACATTGTTGACTACACTTTCCGGTCAAAATCTCATTCGAAGCAAATTTTATGAAGTAGGCCAAACAATTCGAGATTAGCTAAAGATGGAAAGGAATTCAAAGGAAGGTAGTCTATATTCTAATAATGGTTGCAACTTTTAGAGGCTGCATCCCTTCGGGCTTAATGGGCGTCTTTCCAGAATTATGAAAGAGTCAGTTAAGCAGAAAAGCCTTCATTTGGCGTTTACTAAAACTAGAAAGGCATCTCTTTCAAAAATGACATTGCAGGATTTCCAGCTACAAATGAGTCTCTTAAGAAAATAACTTTTTCAATGGGAGAAATCAGAATGGTCTTCAATATTCAAAGGAAAGCCATTTACCTCCAATGGGCTAAAACTTCTAAAGTAATATAAAGGTAGTGTAGTATTAATGAAGAAGGTTTAGGAAGCTGAGAGAAAAATCAAAACAGAGTTTAATCAAGTAATATCTCTTAATCAGACTATGATTCCTCATAGATACTCAATCTCCATTACGCTGATAGACAGTAAGCCTAAAAGTTTTATCTTAATTAAACACCTAAATTTTTGATATCTAATGAACTTCAATGAAATATCATTTATATATGGACTTAAATTTTTATACAAATCTGTCTAGGAAAAGAGGCAATATAATGTGCAAAAAAAGTATTGTTAATCCGCTATGTGAGTTAGTGGTGAACTCAAGAAAATCACATTGTATGAGTTATTAGTGAGCTCTGAAAAACTAATAAGTTTTCTGGTGATTTTCAAAACTAGTGAGTTTCCTGGTGAGCTCGTAAAGCTAGAAGAGTGTTGGGAACACTATGCTCATGCCCTGTTGAGTTGGAATACAAAAGTCTGTTGGAAATACTATCTACGCACCCTAGAGCTATAATCTAGAAGAGTGCTGGGAGCATTGTGTACTTCCATTATATGGGATATAGTAAAACCCAAGGCATAATGAGTTGGTGCCCTTGAAAGAGTAGATGTAAGGATGGGGTTCCTAAACCACTATAAAAGTTGTGTCGTTTGTATGTGTGTTTATTTATTTGTTTTGTTCTTCATTAAGCATAACATTATCATGCATATACGATAATTTGCTTGAAACAAGAATGACTAAGAGAAGTCAAATTTAGAAGTGAAGCAGTTATGTTGATTAAATAATCAGATATGAAAATTATATATGTACTGCATCACTACTTCTTCTTAGCTCATTAATTTTTATTTGGCCATAATTTTTATATACTCAATTCACCCCTCCCCTCTTAAGCTACTCACTTACATGGGACCAATAGTTTTCCTATATATTTATATCTATCTCTGCAATACTTGAAAACACAATTGTCAGTACCACAAGTGTTCGCTCACATGTTGTTGCTCATCATCAAAACTTGACTATTTGCCATATATAATATTTGGTTCAATAGTTCCTAGTGACTCTTAAATTTGAGTATGTTGATGATGAATATGTCATAATGAAAATAACTTGTTGATGGCCCTAAGAAAGAATTGGTCTTGATAATGATATGACAATGATGAATATATAGGGCTGAGGATGCTTTAATATGAGTCTTGATTTTGAGGATGAGTAGATAGTTAGGTTGCATATGAGCCTGGAGTATGAGAAAATGTATATTATGGGCACAGGAGCATGTTGAATTGTCATGCACTTCTGAATATCATGGATTTACACATGTTATGAATTTCATGGATTTGAGCATGTTATTTCACTAGATTGTTGAACATGGTTTTCTATTTTGCTCACTTTTTGAGTTTGTCCAAACTCATGCCATTTTATTGATGATTTTTAGTTGACCGCTTAAGTGATGGAGCCCAACTAGGGGTTGGCGGTCATGATCAGGATTAGGTGGTGACCTTCATTAGGTTTTGATGAAATTGGGGTTGGAATCCCCTGTAATGAATATAATTTGTAATTGAAAAGATTTAGATTATGATGTATTTTGAGATGTGTATAAGATCATTGTACTAGCATGTCATAGTGGTAGCATGTATGTGATGTGTGTGGATGAATTTTTTATACTGACCTAGTTATGCCATTAGTCATTATAATGTAACTTACGGTTCTAGGTAGTACATGTGGGTGTGTAATATTGATCATGTTGTGATGTATAAATGAGTAAAGGTAAGGTTTTATGTGGAGAATGTTGTATAGGTGTTGAAACCTTATGTTTTAGGTGAGACTTTGAATCCTTCTCTGGAATATAAGATGGTAGTGCCCTAGGAGCGGGGTATTACAACTAACAATAAGACGAAAAACTAAAAAAGAGAAAAAGATGAAACAGAGTGATTATTAGCACTTGTCAATATAATTACTTGTTGTTGCCTATAGGAAAATGGTAAAATAATAATAATAATAATAACAATAATAATAATAATAGCAATTTACTGCTTCCCACTAGCAAATAGTAAAACTAATAGCAACTTGCTACTACCCACTAGAAAATATCGAAAAAACAAAAATAGCAACTTTCCATTGCCTATTGGAAAATAGCAATAAAATAAAATAAAATAACAACAATAAGGATAGTTGTCCATTGGAGTAAGTCTAGTTATGCCTTTTATCATTATAATGCAACTTACGGTTCTGGGCAGTACGTGTGGGTGTGTAATATTGATCGTGTTGTGATGTATAAATGAGTAAACGTAAGGTATAATGTGAAGAATGTTGTATAGGTGTTGAAACCTTATATTTTAGGGGAGCCTCTGAATCCTTCTCTGGAATATAAGATGGTAGTGCCCTAGGAGCGGGGTGTTACAACCAAAAATAAGATGAAAATTAAAAAAGAGAAAAAGATGAAATAGAGTGATTATTGGTGCTTGTCAATATAATTACTTGTTGTTGCCTATAGGAAAATAGTAAAATAATAATAATAATAATAATAGTAATTTACTGCTTCCCACTAGTAAATAGTAAAAAAATAGCAACTTGCTACTACCCACTAGAAAATAGCAAAAAAAGCAACTTTCTGTTGCCTATTGGAAAATAGCAATAAAATAAAATAAAATAACTACAACAAGGATAGTTGTCCATTGGAGTAAAATAATAATAAGCTTAGAAAAAATAGAGAAAAAAGGGCTAGAATATGGAAAATAAAAAAACCTTACAAGAAGTATTGCTGCTCGCTGGAGTTAAAGGAGATGCTGAAGTTGAAGGAGATGAAAGCTGAAGACCCCACCAAAAGCAATAGGTTTTGCAAAAGGACATGCTAAAGCTGAATACCTCACCAAAATAGTGGATTTGAGAAAGTGATGGAGATGACAATGAGGAAGGAAATAATGGAGATGATGAAAAGGAAGGAGATGGAAACACCGAATTGTTGATGCTAAGGGATTTTGGATTTTTGAGGATTTAATTTTCCCCTTTCAAAGAAAGATGTTTCGTGAAAATGAACATTCCTAGTTGTTGGAATTAGGTTAGAGTTGTTGGATGACATTGCTGTCATTGATGGCCTCTGCTAGAAGGGAAGATATGGGAAGATGAAAGAGCAAAAATGGAAAACTAGGTTTTCCACATTTCCCCTTTTTGTTTGTGCATAGATAGAGATAAGAGATAAAGGGAGGGAGTCAAGTTGGCTAGGGCATTACCATGTTAGCAATATTTTTTTGTTTTTATTGGTTGAACCATGATTCCGTAGTTCACATAGCTTTTTGCTATCAAATCGAACCAGATTTAACTGGGGCCATGACTGATTGGTGGTCAAATTGGCCATTCTTATCCAATTTTAGTAACATTGTGAAAGATACATGCAAGGGACTAGCATCAGCAACCAATCAAATTGGGATAGTTGTCTTATCTCTCTAACACTTGAAATATTTGTAAATAGAGATCCCTTTCTTCTATTCAGTAGAGAAAGAATGATGGAGAGTTGAAGGGATGAGAGTGTTGTCCATGCTAAAGGCTAAGTACCCTTAATTATTCACCACTATTTTCTTGCCCATTTTCTTAGTCCAGATACATTGCGAATACAACTCCATCCCTCCTAAGCTTCTGCAGATCCAATTCATGATATACAAGTTGTAGCTATAGATATGAAATAGTCAATATTTTTATTCTTCATTGCGGCCCATAATTCAATTTTGTATGGTTAGGGTTTTATTCTAATAATAATAGGGATCTAAGCTCCCTCTCAACATGTTAGCGGTGATCCTCAATACTTTTTTTTGTTGTTTGGCTTTAATGATAATCTTGATCTTCTGATTTATTTTCCTGCTAAAGTAGCATTTTAAAGGCTTTACTTAGTCATGATAATAATTTAAACCTCTTGGAATGATATCAAATACATCATCCAAATAAGGCTTTTACTCATGAGGATTCTGATTAAAGGTTCGATAATAATATGACACAATTCTAATTTGTCATGATCATTAAGCTTTTGTTGAATATGGAATAACATTAAACTACTCAAAATACTAGTTAAGGATCATCAAGACTTATACCCATTCCCAAACATAAAAATATCAAAGAAAATTAGGGGTTCCCACTTAGCCGATGTATGAGAGAAACTCATGCCCCAAGGCATATCTCAAGGTATTTTGTGGAATTCTATACCCTTTGATCAAAGAGAGGAGCTTTTAATTAGGCTATTCTAGCATAGCCAAAAAGGTTATGTATTTGAATGGTATATATCTCTAGATTGCCAAATCATCAAGACTTGGGGGCAATTATTTATGGCCTTCATGGACTGCTTCTTAGACACACTAAATGCAACACTAAAAGAGCAGATCTCAAAGCCTTGAGGTAGAAGGAAGGTAAAATGTTCTCAAATATGTGGCCATATGGAGAGCCTTAGTTGCAAAATGAAGTCTCCTTTACCCTTGAGTGAACAAGTATCTATCATCATCAAGTCAATGGAACCAAACATGTCTGGATATTTAGTTTTACCTTTTGCCAACTTTATGTGAGTCCACGGCATAGACTCTCAACCTAATAATGACTTTATTTTGATAATAAACAAACATATGAGAGGGAAATGAGTGCACTAATATTATTGTTTCTAAGGGTTGTAGAACTCAAATTGAAAAACATAAGTGTAGCATAAAAATGTTAAGAAAATAAAATAATAGAAGATGTCCTAACATACTCCAAAACAAATCAAGAAGAAAGAAGAATTGAATAAACGAAGTTTTCACATAAGTTCACATGACAAAGGAGACAATAGAGTAAACATTCTCTACAACAGAGCTCTCTTAAAGAATCTAGAAACATATCCAAAGTTCAAGTTCTTCATAGAGGTCATCATAGAGGAATTATTTACAGTAGCCATTGGAAGTAGATAAAGTTGTCAAAGTTGATAGAGGAGTCCATAGAGGATTTTTGACAATGATAGAGGTACTTCATAATCACTATGTTAAAATTCTTCTCTCTAATAATTAACAAAGGAATCAACAGAGAAAATATTAACAATCATAGAAGTCTATCATTAAAATTGGCAATGGTTATTTTCCATAGAGGAATTAATAGAGGAAATCACAAAGGTCTTTGTGGCTTTGTGGCCTTCTCAAATGAAAGAGGATATGACATATGTTTGTTAATCTAATTGAGATTATTTTTTTCAATTTCCAAATATACAATTCAACGGCTAAAATTTTAGTGAATGAATTTTGAATGAACACAAGTCTCTCTAAGGTTTATTAATGGAGAATGAGTTTAAAGGAAAAGAATATTAGAATGCATACATTTTCACATTTACAAAAGAGAGAAGTTTTCTTCTAAAGTGCTCAACTCCATTGTGCTTAAACTCAACTTAATATTCAAGCTTCATCAAATCTCATTTCATAAGGAGCTTGAAGCACCAGTTTTCATTGAGTAAACATTTTTATTACTTAATTATATTGTGTACATCTCAACGTATCTAGAGTCAAAGTTAATGTACAAAATCTTTGGTTGTTTAGTCTCTAAATAATTGCTTTTATAAGTGGGTATACTTGCAGTAAAAGTGTTCTAAGAGTTTGTTGGTGAGTTCATAAAAACTAACCATATTTGGGAGATTAGTGGAAGCTAAAACAAAGGATTATCTTAGAGAGTGAAGTAGGAACCCATTTCAGGCCCGAACTACTATAAATCATGTAGTGTGCTTTATGCTTCTTATTTTAGCTTTCTTCTACACATTTTAAATTTTGGCCAAAAGTTTTTGAAACTCAATTTACCCCTCCCTCTTAAGCTACCAACACCCTAGGGGACCAACACTTTACACAATCAATTTAAATTGGCAAGCAAATCAAAGATAGACTAAGATGAGGAACAATTGCTCCATGGCTGTATCAAGAAAATGATATCCATTACAAATAAATGGACCCATAGCCATCAAGCATCTCACTCCAATCCAAAAGTCTATTGAGTCTAGGTGTGTAGTTTTGATGATAATAAAACCTATATATAATTTAAACTTAACATTACTAAGATTTAGAGTAATAGAGGAACCAAAGAAGAAATGAGAAGGGCTATGAAGGTCTATCAGGTCCGCTGAAACTGCACTTACACACATAAGACAGACAAAGGAGTTTACAGAGGACAAATAGAGATCTTCCAGCTTGCTATCATAAAAACTCTTCAAAGAGTTCTTAAATAGAGGATATGTACAGTCCCATAGAGGTTTGTAATGGTCTCTAAATCATGGTCTCTTATTACAACTTTGATAAAGTTATTGACAGAGGAGAGCGTTAAGACATGAAGGTCTGTAAAAATTTCTGCAATGATCATATTCTATAGAGGAAGCTACTAAAGAGATTACAGAGTTTTTCAATGTCGATTTCACCATAAGAGTTTCTTGATAGAAGAGGTTATGATGATAGAGGTTTGTTGTCATAACAATTGGAAATCGATGCGATGCTCTAATGGCTATTTTACAATGGCCTTTTTCCAAATAGTTAAAAACTTCTTCAAAACTTATAAATACAAACTCTATTGAAGAAAAATAGGATTCTCGAGGGTTCTAAGAGCTAAAAATAAAGAATCATAAGAGACTCAAGCAAGCTTCCATGTGCATTTTGTTGAGTCTAATCCTCCTACTTAGCTTGATTTTGATAATGAATGTAATTAACTAGCTAAGTTTTGATGATGAACAAACATATGAGTAAAGAGTTAAGCTACTAACTATTTACTTTCTAATTAATGCAGTGTTAATCTATTAAAATGAATTAAGCAGAGTAATTCTTAAGCTTAAAGTGTATATTATCAAGCCTTCACAAAAAGTAGATAATTTAAAAAGAATGCTCCAAGTAAAAATATTCAAAAGTACTTCATAGATAAGGTGTGAAGCTTGGAAGTATTTCTGAAATGCTAAGAAGCAATTCAAAATATTTCAGAAGTATTGAGAATGACAAGGTATGAAATTTAGATATACTAAGAATATTTTAGAAGTATTTCAAAGACAAGGCATGAAGCTAAGAAACAATTCAAAATTGCTCAGAAGTAATTCAGAGACAAATCATAATTCCTTAGGAGACAAGACGTGAAGTTCAGAAGTACTTAGAACTACTTTAGAACCATATTAAAGATAAGTCAAAATTTCTTTTAGAGATAAATTATAATCTCATAATTAACTCCAAGTCAATCTCTCACTTCAGAGATAGTTCAGGAGCTATCCAGAAATACCTTAGAAGTAAAACGCTCTAAGAAGAATGATGTTTCTAAACTTAAAAGTTCATTAATAAGAACTTATGGAAAAGCTCAAAAGTAACTTAGAAGTAACGTTGAAGGAAAACAAAAGACATTTCTATAATCAAAAGTTCATTAGTAAGAATTTTTGAATACGCTCAAAAGTAAGACAGAACCAATATAGGATAAGTTTATGCAATTAGAAATTCATCAGTAAGAACTTCTGAATACGCTTAGAAGTAAGTCAGAAGCAATACAAAATGAAGTTTCTATAATCAGAAGTTCATCAGAATTTAAGCGTTAGAAAAGCTTCCAAGTTTCAAAATTCTAACAGAAGATTAATAGTAGTGATACTAAATGATCATAGAAGAAGTATCCATGCTCAAAAGATTTTCAAAAGTATTATAGAAGATGTTCATACTAGGCTTATTATGCATGATTTTGATGAAAATAAAACTTGGCTTAAGGCTTGATTTTTGCTAATGATGTTTTTAATATATAAAACTTGAAATATTCTTGGATTGTGTATTCTTTGGTAAAGTTATCATTTGTATAAGCATATTAGAAATATCTAAAATTGAAGAAACTATCTTGATCCATAATGCATTAACTTTGCTTATCATATGTTGGATCATAAATATATTTTGCTTAAACATAAGTATGTACTTCATGGAGTTGATTTATTCATGTTCTGTAACTTGTGAAAATCATCTATAGATAAACATATTTTGATAAGTGTGCTTTATAGAAGATATTCTTTACATGACTTATCCATGCTCTAACTTATGCAAATTATATGTGGGTAAATATATTTTGATTTATGATGGATAACATCTAAGTTTCACAAGAGGAAAAATGCAAAAATGTTGATTGCAAGACTGCAGTTGTCTACGGATACCGTCTGCCATCCACAGACAAAGTACTTTGTCCATAGAAGCCACCTGAGAATTCACCTACCGCCTGCCCATATCACCTGTGCCACAGTCACTTGGTGCAACCGCCTACAAGTGGATAGAAAGATGCTTCTGAGAATTTTCCCATAAAAAGATCATAACCACTTGGACACAACGCTTGCCATATCACTTGGCACACAACCGATTATCCCAGCCACCTTCTACTATCGCCTACCGACTTCGAAATTTTGAAAATCTAAACATTATAGGCCTCAAAATTGCTTCCCACTCCTTCCAAAGGTCAGATTTTTGAAGTTCTATTTAAGAGGAAGCTAAGGATAATTCAAGAGTTGAAGAAGCAAGGGGATTAAGCTTGAGATCTTCCATAAACATTTGCATGCCTAAGCCAAGAGCTTTAAGTTTCAAATATCATTCAAAAGCTTCATTTTTCTATATCCATTCATGGTTGACTTCTTCAATGTGTCCAAAGTAGATCTTATGTGCTACAAGGAGTTATTCAAAGATCAAGTCCTTCTAAAGATCATCAAGGAGCTTGAGAGTTCTAAGTAACAAAGGCGAATCAACCATTAAGAAACCCACTCAAATCCTCCAAGTGTTTTCGCTCTAAGTGCTGCCAAGGTTAAAGAGATTCAAGGCCACATCAATGAAATCTTAGGGGAGTTCGAAATCACTGTAATGTGCTTATTATTTTGTCATTTATATTTATGCTTTAATTGTATGTATTCATCAGCCTAGACAGAGATATATAATTGTACACAAAATAGCTGGAAAGGTAGAGTTTTTGGTTAGCTCATGAAACTAGAGTTATGCCCTCTAGAGCTAGAATCTAGTTGGGAGCGCTATATTTCCCCTAGAGTTGAAATTCAGAAGAGTGCTTGGAGCACTATATTTATGCCCCCTAGAGGTAAAATCTAAAAGAGTGTTGAGAGTACTACTTGTATTTCTATTATTGAATATAGTAGAACTTAAGACACAAGAAGAGTGTGCTCAAGACACAAGGAGAGTGTACACTTTAAAGAGTGGATGTAGGGATGGGGTGCCCAAACCATTATAAAAATCTTTTTTTCTTATGTGTTTGATTACTTTACTCTTTGTGCACTTTATTGCTTTATTATTCATCTCATATTGCATAGCGCACAAGCATGACAAGAGAAAATTTGATTTCACATGGGTTAAGCAATAATTTTTATAAACTCAATTAACCCCTTCCGTCTTGGGTTAAGTCATCTTATGAGAACCCACAAGTAGTATTAGAGAGGGCTAGATAAACAATTATAAAGATCTGCATGGCTAAACCAATAGTTTCATCCCCTGTGTTCTTAAAAGGATATTCCACTCCCAACTTTTGTACTTTAATAAAATGAACTTTACTCAGTGGAAGAGGAATTTAGAAACATATCTTATTGCCATTGTTGGTCCCATAGTATGGCTAAACTAATGCAATCTTATGGAAGCGATTGAATGTACAATAGAGACAATGACTCACAAATTAAGAATACAGATGTTATAGTGGTTTGACAATCTCTACCTACTTCACTCTCCAAGTCACAATCATATACTTGGGTTCTGTTAGTAAACTTAGTCTCAAAGTTACAGTGGTATAGATACTCTATTCTCTGTACTTACACTTCCATATAACAATATAAATGAATCACCTATACAACTTGTAATGATTCAACTATCTCTTGCTTTATAACCCAAACTAAAGTACAATCAACACAATAAAAAATGTAATAAGAAAAGGCTTACAACCAATTCAACTCTCAGGTGACTTTAGTGCTTCTGATTATCCAGAATTTATTTGCCTACAAAACCAAAGTTAGAATCTATGTATAATCTTGATCTCTTGATTTTCTCTTGATCACACTACAAGATTTTTCTTTTGTATTTCTCACATCTTTTTCTTTCAACATATCTCCCCTTAATATAGATGTTCAACTGCTGGGAGATAACCTCTCAAAAGAGGTTAAAGAAAATGCCAAAATTGCTTCATTTTTAGATCTTGTAACTGCCTGCAAATATGCCAAAATTGTTAACATTTTATGACAAACCATCAAGTTTTCCTTTATAAAAAAATCCATCAAAGTTTAACTTTGCCAGATATGTCTTTGATTCTAAATCCGTCGAGGTTTTCCAATTGCCAACTTCATTTGATTTGAATCTGTCGAGGTTCACCAATTGCCAACTCCATTGGATATATATCTGAATACAAATACATCAAGTTTGCTGACTAAAATGTTAATGGATTTCTCCACTTGATGTCTTTCATCCTTAACTTATTTTCAAAAATTTATTTACATTCTATCCATCACTTCACACAACTTGATTACATGCATTTCATTTAATTTACATTAATCCACTATACATCAAATATATATCATCATCAAATCACATAGTAAAACTTATTTCATCCAAATTTGTTCATCATCAAAATAGGAAACAGAAATCAAATAACCACTAAGCTTCATTTGTGGAAATTATTTTTGTTGGCATAAGCGAGGATGAAGTGAGAGCAAGGTAAGAGAACATCAAAGCTATATATGCTCTGTTGTATGCTTTCTGCCCCACCATTTGCAAATATGTCTTCACTTGTAAAAATGCAAGAGAAATAATAAACAAGTTAAAGACCTCTTCTAAGGGGCAAATAGATTCATACTTAAAGTTTACTAATCTGCCTATTGGGACTGATCTAAGTGTAGAAAACAAGAAAGAAGAAAAGAAAATTTATCAAGCTCCTTCATGACTTCTCTACACAAGATGAAGGAGAATGTATTCCAAGAAGTTAGAGGCCAAGGTAAGTACATGTATGACAATTTAAACCCAAAATCTCTTGTGCTCTTTTATTATACTTAGTACATTTGTTCATTTATTTCTAATAAAGCTTTATTTGTGGATGAATAAAAGTCTAAAGTCTATCCTAGAATAGAAGAACTTAAAATCTTTAAACTTATGATACAAAACTAAAACAACAAAGTGAATTCCAAAAATAAATAGGAATAAGAAAACAAAGTATATTGCGTGTTTGTGAGAAAATATAAAAATGAAGAAATATGCTTAAAACAATTAAAATACATTTGATGAAAAATAGTTAATCTAGCATATTGACATTTTAAAATTTTCAAATAAATAAAATCTCATCTTCATAATATAATTCATAATCATGCTGATATAAAGAACTTAATACTAGTTATGATTGAAGTAGAATGCTTTTGTCTTGATTAACAACTCTTACAAAATTTGTTTCAATTCTTAATAAACTTAATCCAATATAGATTAAAACTAGCAAAATCCAAATGACACAATCATAAAACTTAAATAAAAAAAATCTTCATACAAATAATCCAAAGTTTACTTAAATAAAAAAAATCTTCACACAAATTGTAACACCCCCAACTCTAGCCAATGTGAAGTATTGTCCGCTTTGGGCCCACTAGATCTCGCTAGCACGCAGAGCC